>CAHIKZ030000113.1:4052500-4175000 GCA_903632075.3 Acanthosepion pharaonis
CGATTTTCATTGGCTAAGAAAAGATCTCTTCATCCATTTGTAGAGCTTATCTATAAATTTGGAAATGGAGAATTTTTGCCAACCCTTCACACGGACTGGAAACAACACAATAGGATGTAGGTGTTTATTTTTCTTTCTGCGACGTTTGCTGATTCCCGGGGCCAACTCCTTCATTATATGCTCCTAAGACTCACGTAGTCAGGAGACTACTCTGGTCTTGCTTATCAAAACACGGATCCACATTCCCACCAGCTTGTAGAACAAAGTTTACAGAGACAATTTCTCATTTTAAAAACTAAATTGTCATTTTCTTTTTTGATTGGATGCCGTACTGCCATGGATGTCCAGTGTCATCGCACCCATGTGGGCACCCTCTCTGCACTCTACTAGTCACAACACCTGACACGTTAAAAATAATTCAAATGTAAAATATAACAGTAAAACTATGGCAAAACAAATAACTTTACCCCCTGAAGTTGACTGAAGTCTATATCTGTAAACACTCTGTCGCTGATATTGGACCCTTGAATATTAATTATTAAAATATATTATAGCAACGCGTCATGTTGTTCCTCTTCATAAACCTGGCATTCGAAGACTGTCGATTCGAAAGTTGAAAATGCCGATGTCTTTCTATAATTAATTTTAGCTCGATCTTCTTTTGTTTCCATTGAAGCACTGGACAATTTGGCTTAATTCCTTGCTGTCTGTTTTCAATTGGCGGGAAGATATATACGTTTATGGACTGAGTTCCTTCAGGATGTTGACGATCATGGTTCTCCACAATTTCCTATCCTTTGTAGCTATCAGTGATTTTTTTTTCCATTATGTTATCTCTCCTAAATGCTGTCCTGCCATCTATTTACTCAATTTTGATGGGGAGTTTAAGTCTTCATTTCATCTGTCCCGCTTGTCCGTCCTGTGAATATCATATTTTCAAAGCCTTCTTTCCTCATTATGTTCACTCGAAATTTAATCTGTCTCTTCCTGACGTAATGTCCTTTTGTTTCCATTTTTTCTAAAACTTCGCCGTTGCGTTCTGTCTACTGTATTCTTGTAGTTCTTTTGCAATACCATATTTCTATTGTTCCAAGTCTCTTCTTCATCTATGAGAAAATTGTCCCTCATTCACTGTCATATAGCTCTAATATTAAATAGCTCTTTAGTACTGTTTCCTTTGTATCTAACGAAATTTTACTGTTTTTAGTGCTTAGCTTTTGGAAGACATGCGCCTTCGGATTTTAGTGTCGCTCTTTCTGTCCTCTGTTCGAACTCTTCCCAGATATTTAAATTGTTCTAATTGTTTTTAGGTAGGAGTAATGGATAGCGGCTCGGATTGAGGAATCGGAGATCCGAGTTCGAATTCCTAGCCGAATCCATTACATTCATTTACGTGCGAAGGGAAAGGTATGAATCCTCTTTTTCTCCCCCACCCCAGCTATTGATAAATAGCAGGACAAACCTGGTTCTATACCCTTGGATGGCAACTGATCTACCACAGGAAAAAAATGGCAACCTACTACAGGAAAAAAAAAATCTGCCTCGTCAGTCATGTATCGAAAGATGCATGATCGTTTAACCGTGTATGACGCATGCCATATAACTGAGATTTTTTTGGTATTTCTAACTTGTAGTTTGCATATTGGAATGTTCCTTTTGCTGACAATCATGTATTCTGTCTTCTTGTAGTTTATGCATAGTGTTTTATTCTCGCTTTTCCTTCAGTACCTTAGGTTGTAATTCTTGTACCTTCCCCTCTGAGTCTGCTATCAACATTGTGTCATCTGCATATATAATTCCGTTAAGAGAGTGTCCGATTATAATGAATCCTAGTAAATACATTTAATTCTCTCCCATTCGTCTTACTATATAGTTCGAATAAAGTGGGACGAGCCATTCTTGTCGATCTCTATGCAGACGGCTTGCTGCCATGTTCTGGGTTGCACTGATTTAGTCAGATTATATTTGGTTTATTTATGCTATCGTATTCTGGCCGTTAAACTTGACGACTGTTGTTAGAAAGTTTTGATATTAAAGATTCATGAGAAAAAAATAAATTGAAACAATGTCTATCAGACGTTCATATTTTGTGGAGAAAGTGTTCGTTCATGTGAACGCGTGGTTGTGTGTCTGTCTAAATACTAACGCAGGTTATTTTGTATACGTCGCGTTGTGCCTGTGTATGCGTCTAATTTCTGAATCCGGTAGCAAGAAGAAACGCAAAGTGTGAGTATGTGTGTGTGTGTGTATGTGTGTGTGTGTGTGTGTATCAAATTTGTAGTTGAACGCGCGGTGATTGTCGATAGCGCCTGTTCATATTCTAACTATGGAATTAATGCCTTGATGTCTTTGTTGACAATGACCTATTTAGCTCAAACTAGTACTTGTTGAGAGCGCATGAATAGAATGAGCCATTTAGGTGTGAATCTAAAAAAAATCGGCTGAAGATAAGTGAGTCGAAAAACGGCGATTAGTCACGTTTAGAAGCCCGGTTGAACGTGACTTTGGCATGTGCGGCCGAGACTGAAATCACAGCCGGGAGCAGCATCGATACAATACAACTATTTACGTTGTTGTGCGCATTTTGACAAGGATACTGATAATTGCACAAGTAGATTTCACTTCCAAATTGAGAGGTTTACAGATGGAGGTCATAAAACACTCGGAAGAACTGAAACAACTCCTTGATTCGTCAAATGATTTATCTAAATGTATATCCAGTTCAATGTCAGCATATTCATACTTTCTTTCTTTCTTTCTTTCTTTACAAATCTATCTATCTATCTATCTGTGTTTATTGAAATCTATCTATCTATCTATCTATCTATCTATCTATCTATCTATCTATCTATCTATCTATCCAAGCCTGTTCGCTTCATCTACCTATCTTTCCCAGTTTATCTAGTAATTTTCAAAGCGTAGCTTAGATATGGCACAAGGCCGAAAGTATGGGGCACCCAGTGAGGATCGAACTCATTATTCAGCCGTAAATGTTCTAGCGAGAAAAGATTCCTAACAATTACACCATCTCGAGGTGCCCCTTTTCCCAGTTTATCCAAAACCATCTATGAATCTCCGTCTGTTTCAATAATATATATATATATATATATATATATATATATATATATATATATATATATAAAAAATTAATTATATATATAATTATATATATATATATATATATATTTTAAGAATCAATATATATATATATATATATATATAAATATATATATATATATATATATATATATATATATATATAGAAAGAATTAATTCTGAACTTAGGAAGAAGTTAGGAGTAAACCAGTGAAAAAACACAAAGCAACTATTGACTGGTTCCACAACATAAATAACAAATAAAATTGCCAATTCCTACAATTTTACCCATCCATGACAGAACGCATGTTAGATAAGGCCATCAACTTAGCTCAGGAACAAATAATAATAAAACCGAGGGAAATCAACATCATTAAGCACTCCCGTAAATCATTATTATTCCACAATGAAGAAGCATGGATAAAGAAAGATGGGATATTTGACACTACAATGGGAAGCTTTGACGGTGCAGAGACTTTCGAAATCATAGGTATGTTCACTTTTATATATATATATATATATATATATATATATATATATATGGGGGAAAATGAATGACTGGGAAATGTTTTTCTGTGAAGCATCTCGTCCTTCAGGACTTCATCGGACTAAATATTTGATATTCTTACGACTACACATGAGCACTAACAAAAGATGCTGGGAATTTTTATTTTATTTTATTTTTTTAATCTAACCGATTTCATTTAGGTTATTGTTTGGGATCGTATGGTTATCCACATGAAATATTGCCCTTGATACTATATTAAATTGGCTAGATTAAAAAAATGAAATGAAATATTGAAAACTCCCAGCGTCCCTCGTTCGTGCGCATGTGTAGACGCACCAATACCAAATATTTAGTCCGATGAAGTACGAAATAACGAAAACCTTTTCCACTTCATCATACATCCTTACCCAATATTGTTCTTCATATATAAAAAATATATATCGTTATCTTATATACAGGGTGAGATGGATAAACTCTTGTTTAAATTACGTAAAAATGAAAATAACACTGACATATCATTTTAACAGATATATTCACTAAAATTACACAATAATATCTTGAAATACAAAAGAGTAAATTTATTCAATAAAATCGTCATTGGGTTCAACCACGAGCGCCAAACGACTTCGAAATCTTCTGCAACTCTTCTGAACGGTTTCCTTCGTTAAGTTGGTGAATGCTGCTTTCAGTTAGTCTTTGGTGTTACAAAGAGTTTTGTTAGTCTCTCGTTCAACTGTGCGTCACACACCAATCAAGCGGTCACAGTCTGGGGAGTTAGGTGTCATGATGGAAGAGGTGATATGGACACAGACATTATCTAACCGCCATGATTTGGTTCTCCTGCTTGTGTGGCATGGTGCAGAATCTTGTTGCCAACATACATTCTTCTAGAAGCCACTCTCTGAACTCAGGGCAGCACTACCGCATCGTTTTGAGTTTGGTGCCTTTAGCAACAAATTCGGAAGTTCTCTTCGTATCAGAACGATCAGAATGAGTTTTTTTTAGCTGCCGTACCCTCCTAATCACCATTAGACTCATCCAACTTTTTCCAAATCATCTCCACCGTCCTCAGATCGAGATCCAATCACTGTGAAATGTTCGTATTCGGGCTTCCGGTGCGAATACCAAAGGGTACAGCATGCAGTTTACAAATTTATTGTGGAGTGAATTGTGTCACGATACTTTTTTTTTCTCTCACAGACGGTGCCCAACTGACCCTACTATACTGTGCAATAGGCAAAATTAAAAAAAGATATTTGGCAATAATTTACCCACCGCACCCTGAGTGTATATATATATATATATATATATATATATATATATATATATATATATATATAACAGAATATATTTGTTCCTATGTCCATTTTATTCTGTTTATACATTACTGTTAATTCCGGTCTCTTCATACCTTTCTATGTATTCTATACTATTTTCATGATCTATCTATCTATCTATCTATCTATCTATCTATATATATATATATATATATATATATATATATATATATATATGTACTGCCTATTTATCTCTTTATCTTGCCTATATTTTCCTTTCCTAACCGATCAATCAACTTCAGCTAATTATCTCTTTAATCACGATCATACTCTCGAGATGTACAAACACGCCACTGTTTATAGGATTCAAACGTAATCCTCCTGAACTGTTGGACATTATTGATAGAAGTGGCTCACTCATTAAATGATATTCATCTCTATATATATACTTCTAACAATTCCAGTCATTTTAAAACATTTCTAGATGCGTGCAAAATATTTAAACGAATCTTGGCTCACTTTTTGTAAAAGACCAAAAATGATCTTTTCCTTAATTCTCCATACGTTCTTTTTTTTTTAATGAAATATTCTTTAGAACCTTTTTCTTCCATACATACGCTGAAATATATTTGATTGAATTTAATATCGTGCTTTTTATTAATACTCATAGGTCACATCGAGGGGAAAAACAGACATGGGAAAGCAACGCATGACATATCTGGTGCGCTTAAACAAGTGGATAACAGAACGTGATCTTGGGGGAGTTGGCAGAGGCACGCAACTTATTGAGAGCCACAAGGGACGGGGGAAGTGGGGAGCCATGATCGTCTACGTCCTGAAAGGACACGGAACATAAAAAGAAAGAATATAAAATTTGCGCGTATCAGGCGAGCTACATATAAGACTAGACCTAAAATTATTTTGTAAATTTTTCATGATTTTATCTGATATCCGTGACGAGACGAGACTACCGACCGGGACCCTTATGACGAAACTGTAAATGACAGCATTCATGATGGTCTCTTTGCATCAGATGTTAGGCGTAGTAATTTGGACGGATTTAAATAATGTATGTGGGTGTTTTTATTCTCTAATGAGAAGTAAGGATTTTATGGCATCTCATATATAGAAATAAAGGGTCACTCCCGACAATTGAGTTTGAACATAGATCGCCAGTGAGCAAACACAGGCGATCCCATTATTGAATTAAGTGGATCACGTGACCATGGGAGAAACGCATAAGTAGGTAGTAGCGTGACGTCTAAATGATCGACATTTCTAGTCTATCCTCTATTACATTACGGATCACCATTTCTATTTTATCCTCTATTACTATACAGGCCGCTATTTTCTATACTATTTCTCTATTCGGATCACTATGCGGATTGCTATTCAAGCGAGTATTATGGAGCAAGTACTATTAGTGGGAGTGATATTCGAAGGCGTCTGACACCAGTATTGTTCAACGGCGTTACTATAATGGTAACTGCGATTACAAAGTCTCTACTTCAACCAGCATTGCGAAATTGGCAACGAGTGTTCGTTGACATCACATAAGTATCTTAATTGCTTAACACCGTAAAAATTACTGTATATACCGAAAAATAAAGTTTGTATATTATACTAAATATTGTTATTTAACACCACAATGATAATGAATTATAATTAGTGTCATTGGACATACCTATAACTACAGAATGAACTCTTCCTAACACTATGTATAATACGCCTCTCAAGAGAGAGTGTCAAATCAAGCCGAGCTTCTCGACTTGACGGTCGAACTCTCTGCTTTTGAGCAGAGAGGAACCCGGACGAGGTTCCGCCGAAGGGCAGAATCTCGTTCGGGGTGAATGACCTACCCGATCTCGTTTTTACGAGTCATACGGGCATATTTTTGGCTGAGCCTACGGGCTCAGGAAACCCACGATAAAAATGACCTTGTGTCGCATGCAACCCTCGTGGGGGGGTGGCTAGATACTGAATCAAGCCGAGCTTCTCGACTTGACGGTCGAACTCTCTGCTTTTGAGCAGAGAGGAACCCGGACGAGGTTCCGCCGAAGGGCAGAATCTCGTTCGGGGTGAATGACCTACCCGATCTCGTTTTTACGAGTCATACGGGCATATTTTTGGCTGAGCCTACGGGCTCGGGAAACCCACGATAAAAACGACCTTGTGTCACATGCAACCCTCGTGGGGGTGGCTAGATACCGAATCAAGCCGAGCTTCTCGACTTGACGGTCGAACTTTCTGCCTCTGAGCAGAAAGGAACCCGGACGAGGCTCCGCCGAAGGGCAGAGTCTCGTTTGGGGAGGTTGACCAACCCGATTTTGTTTTTACCGTTTCTACGGGCTCTGAAAATCCACGTAAAACACGACCTTGTGCCACATCTTTCCCTCGTGGGTATGGCAAGTAAATATCGAATCGAGTCGAGCCGATAGCAGTTCACTCCAAACCAGACTGACAGTTATACTAACACCTTCCACATCTTGTATTATTATTTCGTGTAATATACCTTCGTTATTTCTACTCTTGTATTCGTGTTGTTCTTCCTTAGTCCTAAACTGGACTATAACAATTAGAAATATAGATTGTATGTTATCCTAAATGTTATTTAACACTACTCTAAAAAATAGTGATTGGTGTGAACGCACCCATAGCTGTACAAATCAAGGACGAATTTTTTGTTTACGTTACGTGTTACGTGTTGGTATGGGCACGTGTCTGCGTGGTTAGAATGTTCGCGTTCTGATCATAAGTCCCGGGTTCGAATCTCACCACAGTCGATTTGTCCGGAAGGAGACTTCCTGATGTTATCTGACTGGCGGGGTCGTCCCTAGCGTGCGGTACCTTTGGAAAATGCCTGAAAACCATACCCCGGGTTGACCCAAGCCTTGTGAGTGAAATTGGGTAGACGGAACACTTTAAGGAGAGGGGCGACGCTAGCTGTGAGTGGCCGAGGGTTTTGGTAGCTTTGTTGAAATTGTTGATAACACGCACTTTCCCAGAAACTGCACCTAAGGTCTGCTCACCATAGTTGTAGTATAAGCCGTATAAGCCACAGGTGGGCTTTGTGGATGTTGAGGAAACACAAATTCGCCTGAGCGAGCGTCTGCAATAGGGATTGGCTAGTACACGGCTATCCTCGAATACGAGAGGCCAGCTAGACATACATACGTACATACATACATACGTACATACTTGTGCATGTTGCTCATTGGAACTTTTGGCAGATTCTTGTTTCATTGTCTTATGAATATGGCATTTTAATGAGAAATCAAGAAGTTGAACAAGATTCTACACTATTTACATTATTAGGATTATTGTCCTCATCTTTGTCGCCAAGTTCATCACATCGTTTCAGCCGTTGTACGCTCAGGCCTTCTTCAGTTGGTTGAAACATTAAAATGAACCCTTTATTTCGCTCACTGGGGTAGACTATGCTAGTTCCACGTGCATTGTCTAATGGATGTCAGTTAATCCTGTTAAGTCAAGGACACATGGCAATGTGTATAAAGGCGTTAGTTAGATCCAGTGACAGGACCCAAAGAGTGTGAGTTTAATACCTGATTAAGGCGCTGGAGAATTTTGAGAGGGGAATTAACAGGATTAAATGACACAACGACCGAAACCTTGTGATAAATATGGCGACTAAGATGAGGACAATAGTCCGAATAATGTAAATAGTGTACATAATACCTCATCTCAGAAATATAGACAAATACTATATTTATTACATTTATAACTGTAGTTGAACATTATAATGTTAATTATTTCGACTAGAAATATCTACGTCTATATTAACCATACTGAGGCAGTTCTTAGCCTTGCACAATCCATGGTGCAAGGATACTACCATACTTACCAATGCCGATACACCACAGGATTTAAGTTTAACAATTTAGATCTGTTGTATTGGACGACCCACTATTTTTGGAGGTCATTTTTAGAATTTAAAGGTCGCCTTATACGCGAAAATATACGGTATTTTTGTTTGATTAAATGTTTATTGTAATCCAGTATTTTGTCTGTCACTGTTTACTTTGGACGGTGGTGCAATTAATGTGAGTTTTGACTCCCATTAGCAGACGAACACATTCATAGTCGGTAGATTATTTCTACATTTTGTTTTCGAATATGTAATGTCGACGAACATGAATTCTCAGATGTTTCGAAAGATATCCGAAATCTGTTTGTGTTCTTCGTAATTACATTGTTTTTGAATATTATTATTTCTCGAGAATCCAAACACAGAAAGATAGCATATTGCAAAAAAAAAAATGTAGCAGACATTCTATTGTACACTTAGCGACATCTTGCATTTTATTGAATCTTCGTCAAGATTTCTGTTAGGCTCCAATAATCAAAACAATGACCTCAAAATACCGTCTTTAAATATGTTTGTGCAAATATTTAATTAGTACATTGAATTTTTTTTTTTTTTGATAGAAAACTTGGCAATAGTTATAGGTTTCGGAATCCACTTATAATGTTGTCATCAGTAAATTTAAAAGAACATTTTTGTACACTGCTAAAATTCAATTAGTTATATGCCATGCGTGATACACGCTTAGCCGATACATGACTGACGAGGCAGATATTTCTTCCTGCAGAAGGTTGGCATTTCTTTCTGTGGTAGACCAGTTGCCATTCAAGGCTAGAGAACATGATTTGTCCTGCTATTTACCCATACCTGATGGGAGAAGAAGAGGATTCTTACCTTTCCTAAAGGTGTTAGCACGTAAATGAATGTAATGGATTACGACTGGAATTCGAACTCGGCTCTCCAATTCCTCAATCCGAGTACTCCACCGTGCGTCCTGCTAAAATTTCAGTCAGCCAGTTATGTTCCATGCGTGATACAATCTTAGGCGATCATGCGTCTTTCGATACATGTCTGACGAGGCAGATTTTTTTTTTCCGAAGTAGTTTGCCAGTTCTTTCTGCGGTAGACCGGTTGCCATCCAAGGCTATAAAACACCGTCTGTCCTGTAAATACTGGGGGAAGAAGATGACGATTTATACTCATTTCTTTGTCTGTCTGTCTGTATTTCTATCTCTCTCTATGATGGAATGTTTCTGTCTTTTTCGTTTGTCCATCTTTCAAAAGAAAACACTGGTTGGGCTTGAGAATTTAATGTTAATCCAGATATTTTCAAATATTAATTTTAAAATTCATGAGGGCCTTTTTTGGACATCCGGGAAATGCTGTTAATTACTGGTAATATAATATACACCATAAAATGTTTGAAAATATTTGGATTAACATTAAATTCTCAAG
This sequence comes from Acanthosepion pharaonis, assembly GCA_903632075.3. NCBI lineage: Eukaryota > Metazoa > Mollusca > Cephalopoda > Sepiida > Sepiidae > Acanthosepion > Acanthosepion pharaonis. Next base: position 4,062,660 of record CAHIKZ030000113.1, read on the forward strand.
CGCAACCAGTGTTTCTTTTGTTTGATTGGCAAACGCAAATTACAGAGAGAAACACTCTGTCATAGGAGGAGGGATAGAAAGAGTGACATATAAAGAGAGAGGAAGAAAGAGAGAGAAAGAGAGAAAGAAAGAGAGATGATTTTACAAGAAGACATTTCCATGAAGTATAATCAAAATAATGTCGATTTACCGTCTACAACGATGTCTATCGCATTGTTCAGTGGGTCAACTGAGAGATTCTTGCTAGAAATGCGGTCAGCATTTCGATTTCACTTAAAATTCAATGTTGGACAATCAGCAAAAAAATCAGCAAATTATTTTCCGATTTCACTATAAAGCAAAGAATATATTATCTTGTAATTCGAATCACAAACATGCTGATGGAGTGAGTGTAACTCAGACTGAGTGAAACAGAGAAATAAATGAAACTGAGAAAGAGAGAATGAGAGAGAGAGAGGGGGGCTGAGTAATTTAAATTAGCTTTATAAATGAGAGAGATTAACAGAGAACATGCATTAAGTTGAAAAAGGAAATGAGAATGAAAAATGTATAATGTACAAGGTTGAGAAAAAACAGAGTGAGAAATATATATATATATATATATATATATATATATATATATATATATATATATATATATATATATATATATATATATATATTATTATAATTTTATCATATAGACAAAAACATTTTACTGAGTACAAAAGATGCAACATCGTTTCAGTGCATTTTCAACAGCACTTCGACGGGTGAGAATCGAAAATGTTTATGAACAATCCTGCTTGTAGGCAATTTCAGTTGCACTGCATATATATATATATATATATATATATATATATATATATATATATATATATATATATATATATAATAATAATTTTTAACTCCCTAGAGCGTAACGCACACTGCATGGCCCATAAAGCTAGCGGTCCTCACTCGACATGTAAAATTCTAACTTTCAAATGAACATAGCAATTTTGCCTTTGGAAATAATGAACACTAATTTTTTCTTTTAAAAACACGGTCGTTTCCTCTTTACTTTCAATACAGACACCAGAAAACTTATACTTATATATATATATATAATAATAATAATAATAATAAGAAGAAGAAGAAGAAGAAGAAGAAGAAGAAGAAGACGAAGAAGAAGAAACTCTCAAATATGCTCTAAACAAAATGTGGACTAGAAAGATATTCAAAATCAGAAACAACAAAAATTCATGACTACATTAGGAGGATCGATTTAGTTTTTTTACGGCTTTTGGGGATATTTCAATCTAAACGTATTTAGGTTTGTAAGGATAATTCTTTTTTTTTTTTTGGGGGGGGGCATTGAATAATACATTAAGACTTTTTGAGAATAACAATAATCTTTGCAAATACAAATGCTATTTTTTATGTATCTCTGTTTTCTCTTTTCGAGCCGCTATTGGTTACACCATTCGCACCGCCACTTAATGAGAAATGGTGGATTTGAGAACTCAATACACACAGGACGCATTCAGGGAAGGATTGGTAGCGAAAAACAACGGGCAAATAATCTAATGTCTTTGAATGAATGGTTTGTCAGAGCAAGAAGAAACGATAAGCATCAAAAGTTGCTGAGAGCTACAAAGCACAGGAAGTCATGATCACACAATTCCGGAAGTGATACGACACACAAGCGTTAATGATGATAATTAACACCGTTTTTATAATTAAAAATTTTTCTTTATGATTTCATTTCGGTTGTTAAACTATTGGATTGAGTCAGAATTAATTTTCTCTTTTACAAAATAATTGTAATAATGGATTTATCATTCTCACTAACGATCGTTAAATATAATATTATAAATGATGAAAAGGGATTGCATACAGAGCCAGATTTCCAAGGGCGATAGTAGAGGCTGTAGACCATGAGCCTCAAGAATAGGGAACCCATATAAAACTGAAAAAATGAAGATATGAGAACAGTGAAGATTTCTTTATTTTCAGAATTAATGGGGATTCTTTGAACTAATTTAGATTATTCGAATCCCTCTAATTGGAGTTGGTCTTTCAAATTCGATAGGTCCCCTTCAATTCGTCTAATTTAGATTCTGATGCATCTGTTTTTTATATATACATATAGATTTTTGATGTAGCGTTTTAGTTGAAATCTTACGTGTCTAACGGCAAAAAAAGAATAACCTTTTTTATTTATCATATTTCTCCCTCCTAAGCAAGGCGACATTGCCAACAGAACGCATGGCGTTACAGAGAGGGAAAGGGAAACAGAATAAGAAAACTGAGATTGGGTACCATTGAAGAAAGGACAAAAAGGAAACATGGCTCAAGAAGACTGAAGACAACGGGTGACGTTGAATTTAACTTTTAGCATATTTTAGTTATCTGAGTTCCACAGGTGGGAAGTCAGAGAAAATAAACTGTTAGAGTAGAAGTAGCGGTTGTATCTAGCTATTTCAACAGTAAGACGGTGGGACATAGTTCTTTCTTTTTATGTGCCATATCGTTTCAGGACGTAGGCGATCATGGCCCTCCACCTCCCTCTATCCCTTGCAGCTCTCAACAAGTTCCTTCCCTCAGCTTCCTCCCCGAGACCACGTTCTATCATCCACTTACTTAATGTATCTTTCTTCTTTTTATGTGACATATCCTGTCAGGACGTAGGCGATCATGGCTCTCTACCTCCTTCTATCCCTTGCAGGTCTCAACAATTTCCTTCCCTCTGCTTCCTCCCCCAGACCACGTTCTGTCATCCACTTGCTTATTGTATCTTTCTTCTTTTTATGTGTCATATCCTTTCAGGGCGTAGGCGATCATGGCTCTCCACCTCCCTCTATCCCTTGCAGTTCTCAACAAGTTCCTTCCCTCTGCTTCCTCCCCCAGACCACGTTCTGTCATCCACTTGCTTAATGTATCTTCCTTCTTTTTATGTGCCATATCCTTTCAGGACGTAGGCGATCATGGCTCTCCACCTCCCTCTATCCCTTGCAGCTCTCAACAAGTTCCTTCCCTCTGCTTCCTCCCCCAGACCACGTTCTGTCATCCACTTGCTTAATGTATCTTTCTTCTTTTTATGTGCCATATCCTTTCAGGACGTAGGCGATCATGGCTCTATACCCCCCTCTATCCCTTGCAGCTCTCAACAAGTTCCTTCCTTCTGCTTCCTCCCCCAGACCACGTTCTGTCATTCACTTGCTTAATGTATCTTTCTTCTTTTTATGTGATATATCCTTTCAGGACGTAGGCGATCATGGCTCTCCACCTCCCTCTATCCCTTGTAGCTCTCAACAATTTCCTTCTCTCTTCCACTTCCCCCAGACCACGTTCTGTCATCCACTTCCTTAAACCCGCTAGCTATGCCATGTGTTGTTTTCCCTTGTCTTTCTTTCCTTCTATTCGACCCGTGAGTATCAGATTCTCCAGGCCTGCCTTCCTCATTATATGTCCCAGAAACTTCAGCTACCTCTTCCTGATATTAAGTATAAGCCTCCTCCTTGTTTGCTACCTCTCTAAGATCTCATCGTTGCTCACACCATCCTCGGTTCATGATATCCTTAGCATCCTTAAATTCATGTCGGAGCTCAAGGGGAAGAAAGCTCATCAGAGCAGATGTCATCAAAATATTTGTAGAAAAGACATATGGAAGCCATGTCAGTTCGTCGAGGAAGTGACTGAAGTCGAGATGCCTGGTTAGGATTAGTTACATTACAGATCTTTCTTTGCGTTTTGTCAAGAATCTAGAGATGTATAGCAGGACCACCAGACCAGATAAGACAGCAGTATCCAATGCACGGACAACTGGTAGATTTATATATGTCCAACATGAGTTCTGAGGCGAAATACTATCTGGCACGACACAGTGACCAAATATATATGCAATAGACGAAGCAAAAATATATCTTTGTTTTGGTATACAAATGTATGTATGTCGATAATACGTAATGATGAAGCGTCGTTAAATCTATTATCCCAGTGACCTCTTAAGGCCTAAATCAGCAACCGTTTTACATACAATTTTTGATGAAAATGTAAATAAATGAACAATCTGCACAACTGACTCCAGAAACAGAGTTCTGTGGAAGAAATTTAATTATAAATGGTTGGATCCTTGGCGTGATATTCTTTTAGGGATTTGAAATTACAAGGAAAGAATAAATGCATATTTATTCGTCTAGCAGGCATAACAGTTTGACCGAAAAACTTTCTACGCTTGTCAAAAGGAATCATGTTGTTTCCCAACCTTAAATGACAACGTAAATAAGAATAACATAGGAATTTCGAAATTTGTTAACTTGTTCTACCCTTATTCACCTGACCTTGCACGAGACGATTATTAAATTTTAGATCGCAATAAAATGCTTTCATAGGGAACGAATTTCTCTAATGAAAACCATATGCAAAGTGCTCGCCGGAAAACTTTTCAAATGACACCCAGCGGAATTTTACTCAAAATGTATCTAAGATCTGCCTCATAATTGGCAGCAAATCATTGCAGTTAATGGAATGTCAGCATATAATTGAATTAATGTAATTGCAATTTATTTTTGACGAAAAAGGTTGATAAACAAGAACGGAATTATTCAGGATAAAACCTATTACGTAACCTCATTTTTTTTATTTGATTGATTAATTTCTTTACTACGGCTTATCAACCCTTTGCTGATTATTTAAATCCAAAAAATACTTTTTAGATTTAGGAATTTTTTGCGGTGATAATAATGATTTAGTTATACAAGCCTTACTATTTAAACGATAGTGGGCGGAAGAAGAGCCTTTTGTAAGAATATTTGTACTAAAACAACTTGAACAGCAACTCTGTTCTCCGATTAATAATTCCGAAACCTTTAACCATTACATCACCCACACATCCAAGGTAACAGCCCCAATTATTGCCAAGCGGTCACCCACCTAGGTACTGACCAGGCTCGACGTTGCTTAAATTCGATAATATATATCATCGTACTTAGAAGTTGAGAATAAATATACCTCGCACGGCACTGACGGTATAGAAAGTAGATTAAACAATAAAATTGTTAATTCCAGCAAGAGAGGTATTAAATGTGGATTTACATGCCCTAACGTTATGGGAGAGTAAGCATAATTGCAAGGCTATAAAACCATCTAGAAAAATATGCAATGTTATGGTATCATTCTGGAAAAATGTCGTTTGAATGGAAATCTAGACAGGATCATTCAGTGGACTTTGATGAGGAAGGTCTGAAATCATTAGTGAAAAGCAATTCACAGAAAAGTAGTGGAATATTACGACCTACCGGCATTTAGAAAAAAAGGAGAATTTCAACAAGTGGGGTGCTTTGGTTCCAAATACATTTAACGAAAAGGACAAAAAATTGATCGTTGATACAAGAACACGTAATTAATATTAAACTAGGCGCACCTCGACCTAGTGTAATAGAAAGCTCCTTGTTGTAGAGTGGTTTCACAGTGGAGGCTTGTATTTGTACTAAGTTGGTCCTAAAATAGGTTGGACGTAGGAAATAGGTAATGACACAGAGAAATCTAGTGGTGGTCACTGATACTTTTAGTATTCGACTAACGGTCGTCCGACATCGACTGACTGACCAACGGTATTTAGTCACTCCCCAACGAGGGCATCATGTGGCACAAGGCCGGTTTAACGTAGGATCTACGAGCCCGTGGGCTCGGCCAAAAATATGCCCTTTGAACCCGTATAAACGGGTTCAGGGTCTGTTTACCTCGCGAAAGAGACTCCGCCCTTCGGCGTAGCCTCGTTCGGGTTCCTCCCCGCCCGAAGGCAGAGAGTTCAACCGGTCAGCCGGTCGTCCGACTGACCAACTCCCTGAGCGCCTGCACGACTCGTACTTATTATAGGTGGGAGAGTCTATTAACAATAGAATAGATGTGTTCCACTGTAACCCTTGTCTCCCTGCGTATCAAGTTCGATCATCACCGAGTTCGCCATATATCCGGCATTCTGCTATGCTTACACAATCTTCTCTTATGTGCCTTATGGACCCAGCAACGATGACGTCTTGGAGTGGTTGCAAGTAAAGAGAATGCTTAATTAACGTCAAAAAGAGGCAGGTGAAGGAGAAGACTTAATTGACATCAGAAAGAAGTTTCTGGTGCACATAGTGAGGAAGGAGGGTCTGGAGAATCTGATACTCACGGTTCGAATTAAGGGAAAGAGAGACAAGGGAAATCAGCGTGTGACATACCTGACGAGTCTGAGCGGGTTCATGAGAAACGTGATCTGGGGCAGGAAGCAGAGGGAAGGAACTTTTTGAGAGTTGCAAGGGATAGAGGGAGGTGGAGAGCCATGATCGCCTATGTCCTGAAAAGACATGGCAGATAAAAAGAAAAATCCCTTCAGGAAGCTGGCGACATCTTACTGTCTTTTCTCTCTTAATAAGTATTGTCTTTTTATTAGATCCCCAAACCCCGTTCTAACATTCATTTACTCAAACTCATCATGCATGTCATGCTCTGCCTTCCTCTGTCCCTGATTCCCCCAACTTGTCTTGTGAGTATCAGATTTTCGAAGCCCTCCTTCCTCATTACGTACTCCAGAATTTTCAATTGCCTCTTCTTGCTGTTAAAAAAAGGGTGTTTCATTAAGGCGGATTATATATAAGGCTGTTTCATTAAGACGGATCAAAGTCAGCAGTAAATAAATCCGTGTTACTGGTGATAAATTATTTATTTTTCTAGTGAATCATGTTGTGTAAGGTATGGCAATTATGTGTGAAAAATAATATCTCCCAAATATCGGCCAAATCTGAAAGAAAAAGAAAAAAATCATTAGACGCTTAAACTTAATTCATATTTAAAATTGGTCCAAGTTATTGGAACACCTTATTTAAGTTGCGTTTTTGTTTCGATTTTCCCTAAAACTCCGTCGTTGTTCATATGTTCGGTCCATGGTATCCTCAGCATCTTTCTGTATCATCACATTTCTGTTGCTTCAGGTCTCTTCTTCATCTTAGAAAACCATCATAATATTTAACTTGAAGTCGTCACACTCGAACCCGAATCGGCTGGTATACAATTCGTATATAAAGAAATTTGATATCGCACATCAGAACGGCATAATATAGGTCTTCCACTTGATTTGTTATAAAAATTAAAAAAAAATAAACATTACTTTTGCTATATATCTCAATCTAACATAGAATCGTATATTTTTACTGCTTATCAACCCTTTGTGGTTTATTCATAGAAACGGGCGCTAGATAGACAAAAAATATTTTTCGTCAGTTATTCTTCGGCAGAATGCTTCTTGAAAAACAGTAAAAAAAGATAAAAAAAAAAAAAAGATTTCATGATGTTAATCGCGACCAGCCTTTGTAAACAAAGAATTTAGAATTTTTCCCCTGACTTTGACCGTCCTGGATAGGACGATAAATTTCAACCGCGTCCTGGGTAAGACGATAAACTACATCCAACAGCAAGGCCTGTGATCATCAGGTTTTGTGGAGCATGGAACTACCTCTTAATTGCTGGTGTTCCTAGGTCCGCCCTGACCTGGGGTGGTAGCACCTGTTAGAGTCCCAGCTATGGGCAAATAGTTAAACCCCAAACTGAGACTACATCCGCGTCCTGGGTATGATGATAAACTACATCTGCGTCCTGGGTAAGGCGATAAACTACGTCCAACAGCAAGGCCTCTGATCAGGAGATTTTGAGGAGCGTAGAATCACCTCTTAATTGCTGCTGTTCCCGGGTACACCTTGATCCGGGGTGGTAGCACCTGTTAGGGGCCCAGCTATGGGCAAATAGTTAACACCAAAACTGAGGTAAAAAAGCATTGCAAAAGTGTAAAAATGGTTTTAATACCAGAAATACTTTGTAAAAAATTATTACCAGAAATAAATTTTTGAAGAAAAAAAAAAAAAAAAAACTATTGCCAGCAATATATTTTTGAAAAAAAAAATACCAGTAATATATTTTTGAAAAAAAAAAATTTGAATAAAAACTATTAACAGCAATATATTCTTGAAAAAATATATTACCAGTAGTACATGTTTTAAAGTAATATTGCCATCTATACATTTTTCTGGAAAAATATTACCAGAAATAGATTTTTGAGAAAAGAAGATATTACCAGAAAAAAAAAATGTTATCGGCATTAAATAACCCAATGAGGTTTATATGTCGTAACAACAAAGTCGTAATATATGTCGTAACAACAAAGCAAACAAAGCAGACCCCCGATTTTGAATCCTTTCGCACATCGGTTGCAAAAGTAAAGTGAATATCACTCAAACCTACGCTACAAAATTTATATGGTGAACAGCTGTAAGATTTTCTTTTTTAATATAATCTTGCTTTCATAATAAATCAATAGTTGCATTTCCTTATAATTTGGTGAGGTTAGAAATGTCCTTCGAATTCTTTGTTTGACGGAGGGTCAAATTTATTTCTTACTGCTAACAGTTTCTACCAATGGATGTCTTTATTCAGTATAAAAACTAAGTGAATATAATAGATAAAAAAAAGAAAAAGAAAAACAGAACTTCATCCCTGATGACTTACGAAGGTGGGCTGAATATTTCATAGGCTGACTATAAAGGTTTTATGCTAGAGCTGTGAAATTTTCCATTAATATTCTTAAACAGCTAAGGGGAACTGTGTTGAAAAATAAACCTCATTTAATCAAATTCCATAATAGCATCTTGGTCAGCCTATGAACATTTTCAGTCGACCCTTGTATTAGGCTTGAGTGTTTATTTGTGATTGTAATGCACTATAATCAAGAAAGGCAAATATTGTTTTTAGAATTGTTAATATATCTTCAGGTGGCAATGAAAGTTCTATCCGATTTTATCGTCAACATTACAAATGAAGTTAATGATTATATAAATATTTAATATAACCTCTATTGCTTCCTAGAAACGCATTCCATCTGTCAACAAGTTTATAGATGCCATGTTTGTAAAATGATTTCGTTTTGTATGTAAAATGCGAAAACAACTTATTTGTTTTTTTTTAAGCATTTCACCCCAAGCAAGGCGGGAGTACCACTAACTCGCAAGGGGTAACTGAGAGTGAGAGCAAGATTAAAGAGGGTCGTATGAAGAAAGGATATAGAGAAGGGCGTCGATCGAGATCAAGGCATCAGAAGATGTCGATTGACATTACATTTGAATATTTGAAGATTATAGTTATCAGGGAAGCAAATAGGAGGAAGGGGGTTCCACTGGCGGGAAGTGCGAGAAAAGAAGCTGTTGGAGTAGAAGAGGCGGTACACATTTAACTGTTTCGACAGAAAGGGTGGGACTGAGGTGCCAACCTAGTAGCACACTTAAATTAATGCAGTTGGGGTACCACTGGAAGTAGCTCGTTAGAGCAGTTACCATGGAAATATTTGTAGAAAAGGCAGAGGGAAGTCACAGCACGTTTGTGAGGAAGTGACTGTTGGCGAGATGCCACATCAGGACATATTTGCACTTAATGTCAAACCATGTTAATCGTTCTTCAAACCTCTAAACAAGTGGAAATCAGAAATAAGATCGAGGGTATATGAAGGGTGAAGTTTTTTTTCCCAGACAAACTCCTCTAAGAGATCTTCAGTCAGTTGAACAGAGTGAGGATGGGAATTATCTTGATGGAGGATTATTGTGTTTTTGTTGAATAATTGTTGTAGAGTATGAAAAGTTTTTCTTCCTCCGTATGAGTACGAATCCCTCGTCACCAAGTTGTTATAGAGTAGTTTCACAGTGGAGGCTTGTATTTCACTAAGTCGGTCCTAAAATAGGTTCGACGTACAAAATGATAGGAACTTGATATAATAGTTAATGACGCAGCAATCTAGTTGTGGTGGCTGATACTTTAATATTCGACTAACGGTTGTCCAACATCGACTGACTGACCAACTCACCGAGCGACTGGCGACTGACTGGTTACTATTACTACTACTACTACATATTATAGGTGGGAGAGTCTATTAACTATAGAATAGGTGTGTTCCATTATAACAATAATGATGGACGTTCTCTGTCCAAAGCTGCTTCCAAACGACGAAGTTGTTGGCAGTAGATGTCCGCATTGATTGTCTGATTATTGTCTAACATTTCATAATGGGTTATTTTATTGAATATCTGACCATGCACTCAACATGATCTTCTTTGGATGAAGTTTTCTCGGTTGCTGAGCAGGTCTGTTTTTTCGAGAGCGCTACTGACGACGACGCTTAACATTTCCGTAAAGGATCCATTTCTCATCACAAAACCTATCCAAAAAAGGGCACTAAAATTTTCCTGTAAGTAATGACTAGCATCAATCGACGCCATGTTGGCGATTCTCTAGGGACAGGAATTTTTATTATGTTTTATTTGCATTTCGCTATTTAACAGTTTTCAAAAAGTCGTAAAACGTTGGCATAATCAATAAACTTTTCAATGTCCAAATGGTTTTCATACGTTCCATTTTTATTTGCTTAATTCGATATTTCATATCGATTGTTTATCATACGAGGGAAGGAAGTCGAACAGAGGATACACAACGTTATGGATAGTATTGTCCAATGTCCAATACAGAAAAATGCTACATATCTAAAAAAAATTAACCTAAGAAGTAATGTTCATAAATAGACTCGTCAGATCTAGATTTTTATATGGATGTTGGGCTTGGCGCCAACACGTTTAGAAATGTCTAATGTTCAAGAATTAAACAAGTGAATGCGTACTTCATGTCATAAAGGAAAATGATATATCATCTGATCTTATAGTCTGGCGCTACAAAATCACAAAAATTTAGATTCAAAAGGAGGCACGGTGGAGTAATGGATAGCAGCTAGGATTCTGGAATCGGAGAGCCGAGTTCGAATTCCAGTCGAATCCATTCACTTACGTGCTAATACCTTTGGCAAAGGTATGAATCCTCTTCTTCTCCCCTCATGGATAAATAGCAGGACAAACCGGGTTCTATAACCTTGGATGGCAACTGGTCTACCGCAGAACGAAATGGCAACCTACTGCGGGAAAAATCTAAAAGATCGAAAAGTACATGATCATCTAAGCGTGTATCACGCATGGCACCAAACACCAACAATAGCAATTAAAATCTTACTTATTATAAAACGCAGATTGTGTGTGCGTGCGCGATTGTGTTTGTGTTTAATTTATCACTTTAAATGTCATTTTACAGGATACCTATTTGAGCAGACCTTCCGATTATTTTATTACACAGCATATTTTATTTTATTTTTTTGTCTACGGGCCTAAAATGAAATCCATTTGTTTCTCTAGAAAAATTATACAGTGTCATGCAAAAGTTTACAACACATTACAAAAAATGTTTTTTTTTTAGTTATTTCTAATACAGTCCCATTAATTAAACTTTTACCGTACGTAGAACATTATATTTCGGTAAACAATCTAATTGATCAAAACAAAAATAATTGATCAAGACCTCCGGAAACGTATTGTTTACCTTCCTACAAATGGATTTGGTTATCTAGTCAGTTAAATGTGACATTGAGTTCAGTTGGTACGATAGTTCGTCACTGGAAGACGTGTTATTCTATTGCACCCCCCCCCCCAAATAAAATCTCTGGCCATCCTAGACAGGTAATGAGACCTACGGTAAGATTAGTGGGGAGAAAACTTGGCAACGAGTCCCGAATTGCATTTAAAGTACTTCAGGGAGGACGAGAAGTAAGTGGATGAAAAGTGAGTACGGATACAATTAGTCGTTAACTTCGTCGATTTGACATCTTTTCGAGAACTCCAAGGGAAAAAAAAAAACACTTCCTAAGCAAAAACGCTTACTTGCTAGACTGGATTTTGCAAACGAGCATTATATAAAACCTGCAGCATATTGGGAAAATATACTTTGGTCAGATAAAACGAAAATCGAACTTTTTGGCAGAAATAGTGCGACAAAAGTCTAGAGAAAGAAGGTTATTGAATATTCTTCGAAGAATACTATCCCAACAGTAAAATTTGGAGGCATCTCAATCATTATCTGGGTTTGCTTTATTTTCCAAGGTGTTAGGAACACTGGAATAATAGAAGGGATTATGAATAGAGTATATTACAGAGATATTTTGGAGAGAAATATACGTCAGAGTGCACATTCGCTGGGCTTGAAACTAGGGTGGATCTTTCAATAAGACAATGATCCTAAACATACTGCAAAGCTTACAAAAGCATGGTTAAGTTCAAATAGAACAGACGTTCTAAAATGGCCAAGTCAATCGCCAGATTTCACTTCGATTGAAAGTTTATGAAGAGAGTTGAAACTGGGAATTCAACGAAGGAACCCACAAAACCTGCATGAACTAAAGGAATTTTGTCGTGAAGAATGGGAAAATATTAGCCAAGAAACACGCAAGAAATTCATAGGTGAATATTCTAAAAGCCTACATAATGTAATTAGCAATAACGGTTACGCTACGAAATTTTAGCAGATGATTGAAAAAATGTATGTAAAACTGTTGCTTTATTAAATATTGATTTTTCCAAGTGGGATATTTTTATTATTTTTTTTTAATATGATTCATTGATTAAAGGCTTAAAGATATTTATTATTAGCAGTAAATGTTTCATTAATCTGTGTTAGAAAAACCTAAGGAAATTTTTGTGTAATGTATGTTAACCTTTTGTTTACACTATACATTACAAGTGTTAAATATATTCGTTCGCTTTATGTCGAAGAATGGACTTTTTAGCTTCTTCGACTATGGTCATCCTCTGAGACTTTTTATTTAATATTGAAATTTTATTTCAGGTTAGACCTAATGGAATTCCAAGTAAAAAAGAAGGAGCATGTTCGATACTATTTTTTTCTCATGGCTTGTCGTCATGAACTAAGAAAAGAAACAGAATAATGATTAACGGCTTTTTTAAAATAACTTTTCATTCTTTTCTTTCATCACGGGAAACAACAGCTCATGATAAAAAGCATTAATGGTTCATTATTTAGGCATACACACAAATACTCACAGACATTTCTTTCTTTCGTTTTTTGATTTGAAGCCTTGAAAGGCGAAACGCGTAATCAAATCTAGTTTTCAATGAAACGTTTTTCCAATTTTAGTATATATAAATATACATATATATATGACAAATGGCTGAGCCGCGCTAGGAGGTTTCTCTCCCCTGAGTCGATCCTCCAGCTATACAAATCCACAATTCGCCCTTGCATGGAGTATTGCTGCCATATATAGTCTGGCGCCCTTCTGTTTGCCTCGGGGTTCTTGATAGGCTCCAGAGGCGGATATGCAATATGGTTGGCCCATAAATGTCTCGTCTACAGTCACTTTCTCACAGACGCACCGGCGCCTCCCCTCTGTCTGTTCTACAAATACTTTCATGGAAATTGCTCCGAGGAGCTGCATTCGCTGGTTCCCAGACGTCATGAGTTCCAGCGCCTTACGAGGCTGGCATCCCGCTCTCACCCCCTCACTGTCGAAACTCCCTAAATGTAGCCGTCTCTTCTACTCTAATAGCTTCATATCTCGCACCTCTCGCCTGTGTAACTCCCTTTCCTTCTCCTCTTTCCCTGTGAGCTATAATCTCCAGCTATTCAAGTGTAATGTCAATCGACAACTCCAGTTGCCTTGATCTATCCACTACTCTCATCCTTTCTTCTATCACTCCTATCTGATCTTGCTATTTCCTGTAACCCCTAGTGTCTTCCGCCTTGCTTGGGGTGAAACGCTTAAAATATATATATATATATATATATATATATATATATATATATATATATATATATATATATTTGTGTGTGCGTTTGTGTGTGTGTAAGTGGACATTGAAGTCAACGCCAAGATGTGAATGTCTGTTTTCATTCTGACGATAGCGTTTAGCATGAAACAGTCTGTCGTTTCTGAGTGTTGACTTCAATGTCCACTTTTTATATTTATATACGCTCTATCCTGATATCGAGCTCTTTAACCCATAAATATACGATATATTAAAACTATATGTTATCATTCATATATATATATATATATATATATATATATATATATATATATATATATATATATATATATATATATTAATTTTAAAAAAACAATATATTTGCAAAAGTAATCAAAATATTGATGTATCGTTCACAATAATTCCCTCTCAGCGTATCTATTGATTAACGTATGTGAGGGGCTTTGTGCTATTGTTGGAATGTCGAATCCACAATTTATTATTGAAACTAGTGCCACAGTCAACAAACTATTCACAAGATAAAGTCTCGTCTCCCGAGAAACAAGGAAACGAAGTAATCTATATCCAAAAGGTCAGTGCGCCTGAACAGTCTTTCTAATATTATCGGCGTAATCAAAGTCTAATCAATGAATTGTTGCAAACCGTTCGAAGGATCTGCATACATTTATTACATACTAAACCGAACACAGTATGGCACAAGGCTACAAGTATTGATCATTCAGCGGTTATGAAAGTCATTAGCGGTAATTGTATGCGGGAAAAAAACGTTTTAACCTCTTATCAACGTACTTCGAAACAGACACAAACATCTACCGTATTCAATTGCATCTGAAATGCCATGGAGAGACCTCATGTAGGCTAATTTTATCTCCAGTGTTCATTACCCTAAGGTATTAGTTTTACCACAAGCTGCTGCTGCTTCTTCTTCTTGCTGCTGTTGTAGTAGTAGTAGTAGTAGTAGTAGTAGTAGTAGTAGTAGTAATAATAATAATAATAATAATAATAATAATAAGAAGAAGAAGAAGAAGATTACGCCAGAAATGTTACCCTGGGCTACATTTTTTTTTTAAGCATTTCATCCCTAGCAAGGCGGGGAGCCACTAGCACGCAGGTGTTTATAGAGGATTTGGAGTGAGAGCAGATAGGAATGATCGAGGAAAAGATGAGGAGAAGGATAGTGGATAGATCACGGCAACTGGAGATGTCGATTGACATTACATTTGAATAGATGGGAATTATAGCTACCAGGGAAACAGGAGTAGGAAAGGGAGTTCCATAGGCGAGAGGTGCGAGATATAAAGCTATTGGAGTAGAAGAGGCGGCTATATTTAACAGTTTCAAAAGTGCAAGGGTGAGAGCGGGATGCCAGCCCCATAGCACGCTTGCATTCGCGAAGTCTGGGAACCAGCGAAAGCAGCTCATCGAAGCAATTACCATGAAAGTATTTGTAAAAAAAGACAGAAAGAGGCGACGGCACGTCTGTGAGAGAGCGACTATCAATTATATTGCATATCTGTCTCTGGATCTTATCAAGAACCCCGAGGCAAACATAAACGAAACCCACTATAACTTATTGGGTGCGTCGTATTTTCTGAGAAATCCCATCTGCTAGGCCAGAAAGCAAATCACTATTGGAAACGTCTGGTCTTTCATATTTGTGTTTTCTTTTTAACAATGAAATTTGCCCTGGGGTTAAGGGATAGTTCATATGAAGAGTCTTTTGAACTCTATCAAGACTGGTAAGTGTGATTTGTACAACATCAACCTCATTTGGCTTATACGGTACTGTTATTAGTCCCTGAATATTTCCGTATACTAAGAGACTACAAAAATGGGAAGGGGTGTAACGTAAACATGTGACTCCTCACCGGACTTATTCGACCTATACAGCGAGGCAATTCTAAGAGAATTGAAGGTCCTACCGGGATTCATCATTCGCGGCCACAATCTTACCAACATAAGATGACGGAGTACTGAGTTCAGACACAGAAAAGAAACGACAAAACTTCCTACAAAAGTTAGCGACGGAGAGCAAGAAGAAGGGACTAAGCATAAACTTCAAGAGAAGACAGAACGCATAGTCATCAGTAAAAGGACGAGCCCAAAATGCGATTTACAGGTCGGGGACACTAAAATCAAGTATGTGCGGAAGTTTAAATATCTGGGGAGTGTTTTGACGGAAGACAGATTGGGATGGCCAAGGATGTATTCCAAAAGCTGGGCAGAGTACTGCGAAACAGGAGGATTTCTTTGGTGACAAAGAAAAGAGTACTGAGCTGCTACGTGACATCTGTCCTCCTATACGCCAGCGAATGTTGGGCGGTCTCCTCAAAGATGAAGAAGAAACTTGAGGCAGCTGAGATGTGGTTCTACAGAAGGACCCTAAGGATGGAGCGAGCGTGTTAGCAACGGTGAGGTCTTGGAGAGGATGCAAATAAGGAGGAAGCTTATACTTAACATAAGGAAGAGGGTGATAACATTTATGGGATACGTAATGAGAAAGGGGGGCTTGGATAATCTTATACTCACTGGTCGGGCAGTGGAGAAAAGGGACAAGGGCGAGCAACGCATGATATTCCTGGTGGATTTAAGCAAGTTGATGGCAGAACGTGTTCTGGAGGAGTCGGCAGAGGCACGAAACTTATTGATGGTCACGAGGGATAGGGGGAAGTGGAGAGCCATGATCGCCTACGTCCTGAAACGACACGGCATATAAAAAGTAAAAGAAAGAGGCGGCAAGTGGTAAGACGCACCCTATAATGAGATGGCTATTTTTGGAACAAAAAAATATTTGAAGATTCAATAGCCTATGTACTAACAGGTCCAAGGCGCCTACTCTATGGTCCCATCTTTCTTTCTATTACAAAAAACTAACACATTTTAGATATATTATTTAAAATTGGAGGTTATTATTAATTAGATGCTTACATGTTTAACACAGCAATTTTTACCGTCTTCACAGCAAGACAGAAAATCATTTTTATTTCAACATATATGGTATGATACTCTTGGGGTATACAATATTTATTATATACTAGCAGTATCAACCATCATAAAGACTGAAAAATAAAACTGATAAAGATTATTGTTCAAGGTTGACGGACACGCATGTCTTAATTAGTTTTTTTTTACATTGTTTTTTTTTTTTTTACGAATTGGTGAAAAATATTGTTTTCAATCGTTATGAGTCTACCGATTGAATAGAATTTTATTATAAACAATTGTCTTGTAAATGGAATTTTTAAAGCATTCTGAATGTATAAATAAAGAAAAAAGTGTGCAAGACAATAAGAAACACTACTTGCCAAAAAAAAAAAGTGAAGTTTTATTTGAAATCGGTTGAAAATGTAGGAAATCCGATCCAATATATAAACGAAACACACACACACACACACACACACACACACACACAAAACCTCGGTTTTATAATAAGTATAACTCGATATGAGTTGTCCCCCTTTCATTTTCGCGACGTCTCTTAATCGTGTTTTCAAATTGATTTCGTGCAAAAACAATTGTGTTTTTTCCAATTTTTGGCGCTGTCAGAACCACCGCAAGGTAATTTTACGTAGTCCTGTGAAGTTTTGTTGTAATCGGTTAAAAAATGTAGGAAATCCTATCCTATAATATGTATGATGAATTGTAATTGTAGACTTATAGTATATATCCGGGAACACATCGATGTGGTTAACAAGTTTGTCTCACTAGGCCAATTACGACTTAGTAATGAGTTCGATACTCACTGGTTACTACATATTTTCGACCTTGTGTTATATCAAGCTGTTTTTAGAAAATTGCTATGTTATGTGCCTGGGGGTTGGTCATTGCTTGTATCATGTTTCTGGGGTTCTTGCGTGTTGTCAAAAGTTATCCCTACAACTTGACCTTTCATTGCTAAGACGCATTTCTCAGAAATAAAATAAACTTCCTTGCGTACGGGAAATACGGGAAATTTTCTGGGATTGAACACATAATCTGGCGTTATCAGTCATTGGATCAAGGGTAGTTATGATGATTTCTGGCTTGGTACTAGCACGGCTATAGACGGCTCCGTCTAGTACGACCCCTACTATGGCTTCAAAAGGACCGTATGCGAGGTTCGCTAACATCCAGAATTACAACTTCTTGACAAATCCATCATGCTGAGATCTGAACCTGGATCTCATGATCTGAAAGCGAACTTCCCAACCGCTCGACTGCGCATACATAAACTCATTATGACGCCCAATGTTTGCCAGCTGCAAAAGAATCCCGGCTACTTGTGCGCGGTATTGTGAGTTTTTTTTTTTAAATAAATGCGCTTATCATTGCAAGTTCATTCTAGTTATAAATGCATCCAGTTTGGGTAAACCAGTCCTCTCACTGTTTCTCGGGGTGGGGATTGAGGGTTTTATATCGGAATAAAGTGTCGCTGCCGACACTTGAGTTTGAACATAGATCGCCAGTGAGGCGATCCCATTATTGAATGAAGTAGAACACGTGACCATAGAGGAAACGTATATGTAGTTAGTAACGTGACGTCTAAATGATCGTTATTTCTACTCTATCCTCTATTACTATACGGACCGCTATTCTCTCTTCTATTCCTTGTACTATTTCACTATTCGGGTCACTACACGGATTACTATTCGAGCGAGTATTATCGAGCAAGTGCGAGTGATATTCGAAGGCGTCTGACCCCAGTATTGTTCAACGGCGTACTGCAGTTGTATCTGCGATTACAAAGTCTCTACTATAACGAGCATCACAAAAATGACAACGGGTGTTCATTGACATCACAAAAGACGGTGTCTAGGTTTAATTGAGGGCATCTAGATTTGACTCCACAGCTACCTTGTCTGCTTCATCCTTAAACAATAAAAATTAAAAAAAAAATTCTTGACAAGCAGCCATGATACTCTCCATTTACTCCCACACCTGAACAAAGATACACACTGTGTCAACCCCTAAAGTAAATGTCCAACTGGTTAGGACCAGACAACCAAATCTATGCAGTGGAACGGGGGATACAATGTCGTTCATCTTATTCAAAATATGTAAATGATATCCGACATCATTCATAGGACATCGGTGTGTTGACTGTTATCGCAGCAGAACATTATTATTATTAATATTTTTATTTTTATTATTATTATTATTATTATTATTGTAGTAGTAGTAGTAGTAGTAGTAATAGTAGCAGTATTTCCTTTGATTTCTGTTGCATACTCATTTCTGTATCCGAACAGAGGACCGAAAATCAGAAATGGTATCACAATATTTTGCCTAAATATATTTCAGTTTTTTTTCAGCGTTGCATTGATTGTCATTTTGCTATAAAAAAAAAATCTATTGTTGCTCATTTTATCATGAAAAAATACTAATGACTTCTTTTTTTGTTGGGGGGGGTCAGTATTTGCCCATAGTTGGGAACCCAACAGGTTCTACTACCCCGTGTCAGCGGGCACTGGCGAAGAACGGCATTTAAGAGGTGGTTCCACGCTATTCAAAAACCTCCAATATTCAGATCAGAGGTCTTGCTGCCGGATGTAGTTTATCGTCGTACGCAGGACGATCCAACTTAGTCAATGCATTTATTTTTGAGTTGATTTATAAATTCAACTGACGTCTTATGATTGTTTCCAGACTCGTGAATAAACTCGTTTTCGGTACAAGATAAGTCGTTGTCGGCGTCGTAATGCCCCCCGACTCAAAAAAAAACCCTGCCAAATATGAGTTATATCATCGGTAAAACCCAATACGTTAAAGGGTATTGTGTTACTTTTTCAAGAAAATGTTTCTCAAATGCACTAGATTTCATTTCTCTTTATATCGATGACATTTTCCTTCCTAAAAGGTTTTGTTTAATATAGTATGGAAAATAATCATCTTGATTGTATCATTATTTTCCATTCTGGTTACATCTGCTTTCCATTTTACTTGTTGCCGTTGTTGGAAGTCTTTAAGTGATGTGCTTTTTAACATTCGCTATAATTTTTATTATTATTATTATTATTATTATTATTATTATTCTGTCGCATCAGTTTATAAGATCTGATGTTTGGCTTCTTCAAGTCGGAATGAAAGGCAACGCTGTGTGTAAGGAAAGGCGCGGAGATTTGGTAGGTCTAAAGAGACAACAATTAAATTACCTTATCAGACCAGAAAGTGTTTATTTTTTTAGAGCCTCGGCTGCCTGTTGAATTGTAAACCAACCCGATCCGAATAGATCCCTGATTTTATCTCTGTTGGTTCGTAAAACTTATTGTGGTGCGATTGGAGCTGATCGCTGATATGTCTGACCATAGTTATATAACTTGTGAATGGTGTGTTAGCATACTGCCAAGGAATTTTCTTTTCTCACAGTTTTGGCTTTTATTTCGAGATAAAGACGACCAACCTAACACTCACCTTGTCGAACTTTTCCACCTTTTGCAATATATATGTTTTCTCCCATTGAGACAATCTATTGCCTAGCCGCACTGATAAGCTGTAATACAGCAAAACAGTCTGTGGATGACAATATAAATGGCGCCGAAAAAATAAATTTCGGCCGAGCACTTTAGAGAGAAAGCGCGCATTTGTAAACAGTGGCTGCTACTACTGACAATGCAAGGCTCTTCTATGAATTGAGCACGCGTGTTTATTAGAAAATAAATAAGTGTTTATTAGAAAATAAATAAGTGTTTATTAGAAAATAAATAAGTAAAAATTCAACTTCCTCTCTACTTGAAGCCGATAGCTTAGGGGAAATAACTCCGAATGATGCCAAATCAGTCAGGTTTCGATACTGGCTTGAGGCAATCGTATCTCTATCAAACTGATGAGCTATGATACAGCGAAACAGTCTCTCTGTGGATGACAATACACACACATATATATATATATATATATATATATATATATATTTCTATCATTTTATATATATATATATATATATATATATATATATATATACTTACAAACGTTATTTTGTGGATATACTTGTTTGAGGAGACGCACTGTTTTGTATTCTTTTTAGCAATGTGAATTGCGTATTGTGATTATTTAATAAGAGAAAAATAGCAGCTTGCTTGTCGTGACGTTCATCGTGGTCGAGCGGTCAAGCTCGCTGGTTCAAGAAAGAGTCTGTTGTCTACATAGAAGGACGAATAATAATAACTGTTGTATCGTCGATGCGAATGATACACAGAGAAAGTTCTTAATATATTTATCCAGCACCAGTATCTCGTGCTAACGGAGACATACAAAAAGCACAGTGACAAAACAATTAACAAGACAACTTACAAGGAATAGAGGAGGGTCAAGTGCTGTAGAGCCAAACGAAGTAAGATCAGTCCGAATATTAATCAGCTTAGTATCAACTTATTAATCAACTTATTAATCAACTGTTGAAGTCCTTAATCGGATACTAATTATGTCTATGAGCCAGGCCATCCTGGTAGAGTTCTGAAAGGGGTGCTAGTTGTAATTATCTTTGAACGCGCGTGCACACACACACACACACACACACACATATATATATATATACATATATATATATATATGGTAAAAATATAGTTTTAAATGCTATATTTATGTTTATGGGCAAAAGTGCTCAATATCACGGATAGAGCGTATGCAAAAATAAAAGTGGACACTGATTTCAACACCTAACGACGACAGCCTCTTTAATGCTTTCCGTTGGTTGTCTGATGAATGCATTCATGTATGAAACAGAATAGCCTTTTACTTATCTAAATATATGTTTGTGTGGGTGGATTTCTTTAAGAATTTTGTAATTTTATTTTTAGTCGATTCAGTTTCAGTTTGACTCACCAATTTTTTTTTAAACTTCAACAATGAATCTTAATCTGGAGACGAATAAATCAAGTGCAAAGACTTACTTAAAGATTCAATTTAAAAAAAAAAGCCCTTTATCTTACATGCAGGATGCCCCAAAGATTCAAATATAAATTATATATATATATATATATATATATATATATATATATATATATATATATATACATATTACTTTATTAACGTCAAAGACAAGTTTATAAATGCTCCTTGTTTCTTTATGAATGAATACACATGAACTTTTTCTTCTGATTTTAATTCTTTTGCCGTTTGTCTTTGGGGTTATTTATTCATTAACGATAATAAAATCGTTGAATGATAAGGCTCTGGTAAGTTTGACTTTCTATTAATAGGTTTCGAGTCTGTCTATTGCGAAACTATTAAATCTTCTTCGTTGCCTTTCAGGACGTGATCGCTCCTGGATGCAGACCAATAACTTCCTATCTATTGTAGCTCTGATTATTGTATGCTTTTTGCTTGTTTTTCCAATCATTCAAATCTACCTCTATTCGTCCGTCTATTGACACAAGGTAAGTCAGGTAGGTGGCACGCTATGGGAAGAGTTTTAACCGAGTATGAAAGAAGAGAAAAATATTATTGACATAGATAGATAGATAGATAGGCACCCGAATCGAGAGTCTGGTAGACGGTCTGGACACTCCATCAATCTTTCAGTCCACTCCTCAGTGGGTATCAGCAATTGCGTATATTTCCCATTTTTTCTTTTAATTGTGCACTTTTCATTGGTGTAAGATTGATTATTCCACTCTGTGTGTTCTTGGTGCGTCTTTCTAAGTAAGAAAACTAGGGGGAATTTCATTCCCTAAAATCCAGGGCCTTCTAAATGTCCGGTTTATTGAAGATTCCCTGGATTGGGGATATGGTCAGGGCTTAATTAAGCAGGTTATAGTTGGTTTCCGGTTGTTTCCCATCAGTTGCTTTACGTAGCATTTTTTTTTTTTTTTTCAAACTAGGTCTGCGTTTCCGTCTTTTTCGCAAGGATGTATTGCCCTACATCAAATTGAGTAATTTAGTATATGAATTTAATTGCCAGTGTGCTGCTGGTTATGTGGGGCGTACAACCTTGCATTTGGAAACTAGAATTAATCAGCACGTTCCTTCAAAATACGACTTGGTAAGATAGATAGAATATGCTATCTTCCCCCATGAATATGGAATCGGCTATTGCTCAACATTTAGTTGAGAATATAGCTTAATGCCAATTGTATAAAAAGTGGTTTAAATTATTCATACAGCCGATTCCAATAATCATTTGAAGAATTTGATGAAAACCTTCTCTCTGCCGGCAGAAAAATTTATAAGAAAATCTTGGGGATATTTTATTTTAAGAAAAGAATTAACCCTTCCTCGTTACAAGTATATATAAAGGATATTCATTTCTAATCAACTAAATCCCACACACACAATATATATTTATATATTCGCTATTTATATATATATATATATATATATGATGAGATGTTGGCTGAAATGCTCTGAGACTTTTAATATAAAACAATGGATGTTTTTAAAATATATATATATATAAATATATATATATATATGAAGATGTTGAGATTGATAGACAGATGGTTTGATATATAATGAAAAGGCTAAATATCTATAGATAGATATGAACAAACTTAAATAAATATCTATAGATAGACATATGAACAAACTTAAATAGATAGATAGATAGATAGATAGATAGATATGAACAGGATCAGATAGAGAGGTAGATAAATATGAACAGGCTTATTAGATAGATAGATAGATAGATAGATAGTGTTGAAACTTGGATAAGCATGGAATAATAATAATACAACACAAAATGTACGTTAACAAAATGTATTGAAACAAGGAAAGGGTACACAATATTTACAGTTAGTTTTGGTATATTCTTGGGAAGACTGTTCCTGCATAATGGGTTGACTAAATCGCAGTCGGGCAGAGTCTCTCGATTCGATGTCTTCTTCTAACCCCCCGTCTTCCGGTACCAACCCATATTTATATGGTCGGTACTCCACTTATGTAAATTAGGTGTATCGTACACAACAGATAGATAGATAGATAGATAGATAGATAGATAGATAGATAGATATACTTTACTAATACTACAAATCTCTTACATGCATCATATGTCATTTTAAACAGTTAACAGAAAATATATTTAATTTTTGTACAGTTTGCATATGAAACCAATTCACCTGACTCTCGACTCTCTCGAAAATAAAAAAAAAATTCTATATTCTTGATTTTCAAAGAAGTGTGGTGATATTTATTTAGTTAATTTAATCCAGCATTTTACAACACAGAGTTAAACTTAAATATCACATTTCATTAAATGGATGCATTCATTATATTCTTGGATTACAAGTTCACATACAAGGGACACTTGTAATACTATAGGATTTCCACTCATTTTCCCACAAGGCGAGTGAAAGTTTTACTTAGGTTAACTACCAGCCGCCGAGTGCAGAAACATGTGACCCCACTGATAAAACTGCTTTTGCAACAAGAGGAATCAGATACATGCCAAAGGCAGTGATAGAACAACCACTATAAAGAGGAGTTAGGCAGTCGCTAATATATATCAGACGAGAATGTAAGGACCACCTATCAGAACACGGTCTCTGCGGAGTCGTACATTGGCCTGTCCGAGAGTAGGTGATTAAATAATGAAACGAAATAAAATGTAAAGTCGAATTGGAAAGTATTGTGTCATCATTATTAGTAATCAGTTTTTTTTATCTTTGTAGTAACACGGCCTCGTTTTCATTAATCGCTAATCACTCTCACTCGAGAATAAGATTAAATTGTTAAAATTCACCCCTGCTGATTTTTTTTCTAAATTTAGGAAGGACATTGCTGTCCATTGGTTATAATATATTTGTTCCCATGGAAAGCACAGATGGGAGATTGACATGAAACTAATTTGAATAAATATATACTTTTTATGACGGTCAAAATGTTGCATCAGATGTTCGCACCGATTCGACATTTTCAACCCAAACAATCCTACAAAAGTTTACATGTCGAGATTGATATTACATTTTAGAAACTGAACTTGCTAAACGTTTCATCGTTTTCCCAGTGTATAAATCTGTCAGTAAGTTTTAAATGGAGATAAACGTGCGACTCTATTCAAGCGATTTCTATGTCCAATGTTAAAATGTCTGGTTTTAGTCTCTCAGCGCTCCGTGCGTACGAAAAACTTGTGTTAACAGATCATGATCTAAGGATAGAACCATTCTATGTTCGCCAATCCATAAAAAAAAATACGTTAACTTTGACTGTTAAGTTTCTTTATCTGTTCACCATTCTCCTAAGACTAAACGTATAGAATCTATGCTATGGGAGTATAAATTAATTTCTGTATACACATATATCATCCAATGAAATCAATTGTACCAAATTAGTTTGCCAAAATTGATATTTAATAAAGATTATAAACGTTGTTTTTAATAACGTTGTTCTATTTTCCATGTCCGTCCAAGACGCGTGTGGTCCTGTTTATTCGCAACATCCAGTCTCTTCTTGACTACATCCAATCATAATAATATAAAAATAATTATAGCCACATTTCAAACTATTATGGATATAATCAAAACCAAAAATATCCATGAAAATAATAATTCTGCAAGAGATATATTTAAAACACCTACTACTCTAAATATAGTGAAGAGACTTACAGAAATTTCAAATAACGAATCTATGAACATGAAAATGATCTTATACACAGCAATTCATCAGATGCGTTAGTTATAAATAGAAATAAATTCAATTACAACTTTGATCTAAAGAATGCCACACTTATTAAAAGAGAAAGTAATTTATTTAGAAGGAAAATGCCGTTATCGATACTTATCAAAATGTAAATCTACGCCACAGACTTATACAAATATCTCCTTTCCTGAAAGAATTACTACTACCCCAAGCAAAGATTCATGACTATATAACTGTGCTATCTAAGAATAAAATGTCGCAGTCGACACTTGAGTTTGAACATAGATCGCCAGGCGATCCCATTAATGAATTGTATCACGCAAGAAGAAACGCGTATACAGGAAGTCGCGTGAAGTCTAGATTGATCGCCATTTCTATCCGCTATTACTATTAGGATCGCCATTTCTATTCTATCCTCTATTACTATTAGGATCACTGTTTCTATTCTATCCTCTATTACTATTAGGATCGCCATTTCTATTCTATCCTCTATTACTATTAGGATCACTATTTCTATTCTATCCTCTATTACTATTAGGATCACTGTTTCTATTCTATCCTCTATTACTATTAGGATCACTGTTATTATTCTATCTCTATTACTATTAGGTCGCCATTTCCATTCTATCCTCTATTACTATTAGGATCTGTTTCCATTCTTTCTATTACTATTCGCCTATCCTCTATTACTATTAGGATCACTATTTCTATTCTATCCTCTATTACTATTAGGATCACAGTTTCTATTCTATCCTCTATTACTATTAGGATCACTATTTCTATTCTATCCTCTATTACTATTAGGATCACTGTTTCTATTCTATCCTCTATTACTATTAGGATCACTATTTCTATTCTATCCTCTATTACTATTAGGATCACTGTTTCTATTCTATCGGATCTGGTCATTTCTATTCTGTCCTCTTCTAGGATCGCTATTTCTATTCTATCCTCTATTACTATTAGGATCACTGTTTCTATTCTATCCTCTATTCTATTCTATCCTCTATTACTATTAGGATCACTGTTTCTATTCTATCCCTATTACTATTAGGATATTTTATTCTATCTATTACTATTAGGATCTATTTTATTCTATCCTCTATTACTATTAGGATCACTGTTTCTATTATCCTCTATTCTATTGGGATCACTGTTTCTATTCTATCTCTATTACTATTGGGATAATTTCTATTCTATCCTCTATTACTATTAGGATCACTGACCTATTCTATCCTCTATTACTATTAGGATACCATTTCTATTTCCTCTATTACTATTGGGATCACATCCTCTATTCTATTAGGATCAAGTTTCTATTCTATCCTCTATTACTATTAGGATCACTGTTTCTATTCTATCCTCTATTACTATTAGGTGTTTATTCGATCCTCTATTACATTAGGAGTTTCTATTCTATCCTACTATTAGGATCACTGTTTCTATTCTATCCTCTATTACTATTAGGATCCATTTCTATTCTATCCTCTATTACTATTAGGATCACTATTTCTATTCTATCCTCTATTGACAGGATCAGTTTCTATTCTGTTTAACTATTAGGATCGTGTTTCTATTCTATCCTCTATTTATTAGGATCATTTCTATTTACTAATTTCTATTCTATCCTCTCTACTATAGGATCACCATTTTATTCTACCTCATTACTAAAGTGATTCAACAAACTATTATTATTTGTCATCATTAATTGGGATCACTGTTTCTATTGTTCGTTAGGAAATAATTCTATCATCTATTAAAACTGTTTCTATTCTATCCTCTATTACTAAGGATCAGTTTCTATTCTATTAAATTCATAGGATCACCTTCTATTTTTATTTATGGGATCACTATTTATTGTCTATTCTATCCTCTATAAATTAGGATCACGTTTTCTATTCTATCCTCTAATATTAGGATCAAAGACTAATTAGGAAATTCTCTGTTAAACTATTAGGAAATTCTAGCCTCTATTACTAATCAGAATTTACTATTCGGATCAATTTTATTTATTGAATTATTCGAAGGCCCCTGACAACAGTATTGTTTAACATCCTCCAGTTTTATTTATTCAAAGTCTCTACTACAACGAGCATTACAAAAGTGACAACGAGTATTCGTTGACATCACAAAGTGGCAACGAGTGTTAATTTAAAGAACAAAAAATTTAAAGAAGAGGATTAAATTCATAACCTTCTTTTATTTAAAGTATGTAATATATAAATTAATCACAACCGAAATAATATAATGACTAATTAAATTGTTAAACAAAAAATCTCATAATTTACGCAGTTTTGTTTATTGAATTATGTCATTTAGCATCCTCCATAATTTATCTATTTGTTCGTGTTTAACATTAATTCACTCGTATTTAAAAGAAATTATAAAGTTTTTCACCTTCTTCTATTTCTCGTGTTAACTTCCTCTCTATTCTAAATTTTAGCGAGCTTTGCCTTTTTACCATCCCTGTTATGCCAATCATTTAAACACGGTCGTAAGTTAGGTTATTCGCCGTTTTCCTCTGTCCCTTTTACCTTCAACACCTCATATCAATGTTAAATTTCTCAAGGCCTCTTTTTTTCATCACTTGCATAGAAATTTCAATTGCCTCTTTTTGGTTCTAACCCAAAACTCACACCAGTCGCAATGATCTGTTGTCCCCTCAAGGAGGCCATTTCTCTTGAGTGTCTACTGGGACTTTGACTCAATCCAAACCTCAAGTTGAACCCGTAAATACGATTCATCGCTAAAGATACAAGAAAAATTCTCAGTTCCGTTTACTGTTCCAGAAAATACCTCAAACCTTCCGTTATCCGCTAATTTTACAAGAGCCAGATTAAAGCAAAAACGCGCCTATAGTGGTTTCATTTCATTTTCGGTAATCTTGATGAATAATACGCCAACGATCCCACTAAATGCACAACATAAACTTTCTCACATTAGGCTCAGATTTGACTCCGAGTGTGTAAATGTATCTTTATCTTTTGTATTGAACTCTTTCAGATGTATCTCATTATTATGTTACATGTTATGATATAAATGGTGTTCCAATAACTTGGACCGATTTTAAATGTGAGCTAAGTTAAAGTGTCTAAAGATTTTTTTCTTTTTCTTTCACATTTAACAACTTAAGTATTTGGCAATTTCAACCATGGAAAGATTAACAATCAAACAACGTGTTAAAGTTTCAAGAGTGCAGTTAGAAAAATTGTTCGTAAATCCAAACAAACTGGGTCAGTGGCAGATGTGAAAACACCACCGGGTGTTTGTTTACGCCGTTCAGCTGAAAACATTGCTGCAGTGCCCGAGAATGTGGCCGAAAATCCAGACCCCTCTATTCGTTATCGCGCGTAGAAATTGCACCTCTCCACAACAACGTTGCATCGTTTCCAATTGCACTCTCGTTTAGTCGATTATGTTGAAAAAAGATCGGGAAGTGCACTAAATGCATTTCTGTTTGAACGTCCATTTTCGTAATAGGATTCGATAAATATAACATAGGTTTTTGTAGCACACCGTTAACCAATCAGAAGACGTAGAATATTCAATCCGTCGTGTATAAAGGCGGCCATTTTGTTTACTCTATCCGAATGTCCAGTGCCAGCTTGTCAGGCGAAGAGGAACAGAAGGAAGAACTACTGAACTACGCTCTGCTACTTTACCGTGATATCCACTGCTAACCTGAACTACGCTTCCTTACTGTCTTCGAAATATTCACTGCTAACCTCTGGATTCTATACTCAAAGACGACCGTCATCATGAACAACACGGCCGAAATACCTCCCATATTTAAAGATTGTAAAAATGAAAAAAAAAGTAACTACTATTAAAATAAAATATTTCACTGTTGTTTAAAAAGGGGGTTACAATTTTTATTCGTTTGATCTCTAGCTCAGAACACGTCGACGTGTAAGCAAAGTTGAATAGAGCCTTATACATCGAGTGTGAGAATGATTCACGTTTATGAAGTACTATACAAATTTGTGTGTTTATCGACGCACCCCGGGGCAGAGACGATCTAAAGACTGTCGGATCTCGCTACAGTTTCTTCTGCCTAGCGGAGCGCAAGTTCGAATTCAAACGTAGAGCATATTTACCCCTGTATAAAATTTCTCGAATATTCAGTCCGGTAGACGAAAATAGATAAATATACTGCTTAATGAAACGAAGCGCCTCTTCAAACGTTATGCACTAAAAATAGCGTTTTAATTCTTCAAAAAGCTATTAAAATACAAGGATCTTGAAATCGAAATCTCAAGAATGTGGCACATGGGAACATCAACAATCCCCGTTGTAGATGGAGGCCACGGATTGGTTGGAAAAGATTCAAGTAGACTAATTGAAGGGATTTCTGGAAGCCCATACCTTAAAAAAATACAAAAAAAATGTTCTCACGAGTACAGCGTATACCTTACAAAGGGATTTGTCTATGTAAAAAAAAGCATTTTTTCCAGTGGAAAATGTCATGATGCCATTTCTAACCTTAGGTCCCGGAAAGAAATGAGTACACATCAGAAATCAAAGGAAATAAAATAATAATAATAATAATAATAATAATAATAATAATAATAATAATATAGTGTTGATAAGTGTTTGCTTAATTCTCTATAAATAATGTACGCAAAGACATTATTTTGTTTTTATCTTAAAATAGAGTCAGTAGAGTATTTTTATTTCATAACATAATTGCCTCATATTTTTATTTTATAATAAGCGTTCTATCTTCATCGTATAATATCATTTTTCTCCTCTTTTTTATTTTGTAATATAATTAATATCCTATTTTTAACTTTTACTAGGTTAAATGCGTAACACCATGCGGAATTTTAAAGTATTTCCTGTAGAAGGCTTATGAGTCTCTGGCCCCAAACTAAAGGGACCTCTGATCAAGCTTCAAACGCAGAAATGATAATTTTGAAAAAAAATACTTTGAATTCCTCAGTTCACATCCTGGGACTTGAAAACCTCACTTCACTTGAGTTGAGTTCTTCTAATCACAAACTGTGCGGAATTTCAAAACTTCGCGTCACGAAATCTCTGTTTAATTTGGATTCAACGGCATTCCGAAGAAATATAATTGTTGTTTTTTTTATTTATTTCACAAAACTTTGGAGATATTTGAAACTGAATTTAAGATAGAATCTTTTTAAATTCACAAAGTTATTTTGTTACATTAAACTCAGCATAAATTAAAAACTTTTAAAGTCATTTTTTTTCTCAGTTATTTTAAAATTTGAATTTTTAAATGTTTCCTCCACATCCAGGCACAAATGCCAGTGTTGTATGTTCAAGAACCAGATAAAAGGACGATTCTCAATCCCAGGATATTATGTAGAGCAAATATGGCTTGAGTTTGAAGGCTTTCAAACACAGAGAGAGAGAGAAAGAATTTGCTATATATTTATTTAGAAGATAGAATCTTAATTGTCCCAAGATACACCATTTTGTATCAGTCTATAATTCTGAGATGTGTATTATGTTCACTACTTACATTATTCGGACTATTGTCCTCGTCTTTGTTGTCACTGTGTCATGTGTCCTTAGGACGAATGGCACAGTGGATAAAGGCGTTGCATAGATCAAATGACCTGGACCTAAAGATTTGTAAGTTCAATGCCTAGTTAAGGCAGTGGAGAACATGGAAATAGGAATTAACAGGAGATAACTGATAACTGATATACATTAGATATGTCACGTGGAACTAGAACGGTACCCTAGCGAACGAAATGGAGGGTTCAGTTCGACATTCCAACCACCTGAAGAAGGCCGGAGCGTATATCTGCCGAAATGTTGTGATAAATATGGCAACAAAGATGAGGATGATAGTCCGAATAATGTAAATACTGTACACACCATTTTATTTTATTTTTATTTTATTTTTATTTTATAATATAACTTTTATAACTAGATTTTTTTCTAATCAACATCAATTTGCTCTGTCTCTATATACCCTATTTAACGATAAGCACGATGCACTTTTATCTTTCAAAAATGCTTAATTAATTGCCCTGTGTTTTATATGCTACTTCTATTGTCTAATCATATTCTCATGTCTGACAGCAATGCTCTATATTATTTCACTTCATATTATTATATTATACAGTTATTCTTGTTGTTATAGATTTAATATTATTAATTCCTTTATCGACATTCTTCATAATATTATTGTTATTAAACAAAACAAATGATTGATTTAACTCTTCCACAAAGAGATGAAAACAACATCACAAGCAAATAATATAATTATGATTATCCATCATAACAATTTACCCTCCTTTGTTTGCCATTTTGTTTACGATCGAATCATCAATGGTGTGACTACAAAGTGCGTTACGTTGCGAAGTGGTAAAGTTATTTCAGGTTTCTTACTGTTTCATTTTACGTTTTCCCTTATTCAATGACTACAGGTATGATGTTTTCTCTTATTTAATGACTACAGGTACGATGTTTTCCCTTATTTAATGACTACAAGTATGATGTTTTCCCTTATTTAATGAATACAGGTATGATGTTTTCCCTTATTTAATGACTACAGGTACGATGTTTTCCCTTATTCAATGACTACAGGTACGATGTTTTCCCTTATTTAATGACTACAGGTATGATGTTTTCCCTTATTTAATGACTACAGGTACGATGTTTTCCCTTATTTAATGAGTACAGGTATGCTGTTTTCCTTTATTTAATGACTACAAGTATGATGTTTTCCCTTATTTAATGAATACACGTATGATGTTTTCCCTTTTTAATGACTACAGGTACGATGTTTTCGCTTATTTAATGACTACAGGTACGATGTCTTCCCTTATTTAATAACTACAGGTATGATGTTTTCGCTTATTTAATGACTACAGGTATGATGTCCTACACAACAATATGACATTAACTGGGCTTGCAGTACAGTTGATCACAAACGACTGCAATTCTGACGAACACATGAAGTTGTACATTCTTCAAATATATACTGAATCCACCTATATGTTGCCCTAAAAAACCTTTGAGGATTGTTATGTAAGCAAACTAATAACGTCCTATCCCGGCGGAATGAATAGAGTGACAGAAGAGTATCATAAATTTAATACTAAACTGTTTGATTAATCAATACAATTCCTTTTGTGAGCACGTTTTGTTTTTTTTTTTTTGTTTTTTTTATTAATGTATACTTATTTTTACAATGTCCAAATCGTGTAACAGCAAAATTGTCCAAATGTTAGATTAAGAATTGAACCGTTTATCTTAGAAATAATTAAAGATATCTTACTGGGATTCTCCGAGGTTTTTGTAACACTATTTATTGTACTCTACTTTAAACAATAAGAGTGCATTTAACTCTAAGTTAAAATGATGATCCCTCTTGCTGTTGTGTTCCAGTTTTCCTCTCTACTGTTGCCTCTTTTTAAACTTATTCACAGTTCTCTTTATGGTTCTTGGATGAACTTTGAAGATGGAAGCCAGAGTATGAATTTTGGTAGCATTACAGAAGGCCTGAATTTTCTCTTTTATTTTACCATTGCTCAGTTGGGAAAACATAGTTGGGCTGACACAAAATGGTTTTAACATGTTCGTTTTCTAGTTGAATAAGTGAAAGACTCTTTCAAAATGTTATCAAGATGGCTAAACCTCTGAAACCTGGAAAATTAGTTTATTTTTTTTTTAAGATATTATGCATTTTGTGGGATGGTCAATTATCCTATGCTCTTTACACGATTTGGATAATTTTGCTGGTATAGATCTTCCACCTTTCCAGAGCCCAATGACCGTTGGTGTCATGTACGTTTTGGATAATCATTCTACAATGGTTGTTGAATAATTCCTCTTGGTAAATAATAATTCAATCCCAATCATGTTAATCACGTTTCAGTTGCATTCCATTCACACTGGCTGAGTTTCATTCGCATTGACGCGTTGATTACTAGTCGTCGTCGTCGAAAGCGACCAGAGTGATACTCCCATAGGTGAATGGTTCGAAATCATTGAGGTCTATGGTGACGAGCTGTGTCCCAGTCGTGTGTTTGTTCGAACCATTGTTTTAATCCTGTGGAATCCTTTATTTTCAGTCGTGGCTCGAAGTAAGTTCGGAGCTTATTCCTTTCTTCGACACGAGGTGGATTCCATTTATGAAATTAAATTCTTCTAGGCTCTGCCAAAAGACGCAGAATCTACAGGGCAACAGGTCGTTTGAATTCAGAGTTTTAGAATGATTACCTGTATAAAGGTTTTTCACAAGAGACTTGTATTTTTTGTATTTTTTAAAAAGTTTTATACTTAATATACTTATTATTATTATCATTATTATTATTGTTTTTATTTTCTTTGGTTTCTGGCGTTTACACATTTCTTTCCGGGTCCCGCCCAGGGACCTAAGGTTAGAAATGGCGTCATGACACTTTCCACTGACAAAAAAAAATAAAAAAAATAAATAAATTACATAGATAAATCCCTTCGTAAAGTGTGGGCTGTACTTGTCAGAATATTTTTTGTATCTCCTGAAGGCATGGACTTCCAGGAATCCCTTCAATTAGTCTACTGCAATCTTTTCCAACCAGTCCTAGGGCTCCAACTACAACAGGGATTGTTGATGTTCCCATATGCCACATTTTCGAGATTTCTATTTCAAGGTCCTTGGACTTTGACAACTTTTTGAATATCTTCAAAGATACATTGCAGTTAGCAGGGACTGCCATATCAATAAGGAGGCATCGTTTTTGTTTGTGGTCTTTAATAGCAATATCTGGCCGGTTGGCCTTGATTGTTCTGTCAGTGTGTATTGTGTAGTCCCATCATGTCATTTTACCCGGAGCAATTTTGAAAAAAATTACACATATTTTACATAGATAAAGCCCTTCGTAAGGTGTGATCTGTACCCGTGAGAACAATTTTTTGTATTTCTTGAAGGCATGGGTTACAAGAGATCCTTTCATTGACTATATTGGAATAATTTCCAATCAATCCGAGGGCTCAAACTACAACGGGAATTGTTGATGTTCTCATGTGCCACATTTTTGAGCTTTCGAATTTAAAGTCCTCGTATTTTGATACTTTTTGAAGATCTTCCAAGATGCACTACAGTCTGCATGGACTGCCATATAAATAAGAAGCCACTTTTTTTGTTTGTGTCTCAAATAACGATGTCAGGGCGATTAGCATTTATTGTCCTCTCTGTGTGTATTGTGAAGTCACATAAAGTTGTTACAGATCTTCTCTCCGTAACCGGATTTGGATGGTGTTCATACCAATTTCTTGCAGTTCCTTTTCTGTGGAAGTTGCAGATTTTTCAGTGGAGATATTGGTCCACACTGTCGTGTTTTATATTCACTGGGTACCAATATCGTGCAACCTGATAGAAGATGGTTAACTTTTTATTATAATTTGCATTTTGGGTAAGCACAAATTTCTGTATGTGTGCTTGATAATTTCTAGTTAGCAAGCAAAAATAAATGGTCGGTTTCAGCTTTCTTCCCTGCTCTACGTAGCCATTGATGGCTACCGGGGTTTTTTTATATCAACTTGTTTGGTACGGGCAGAGTATTGACCGTTTCTGTATCTTGTAGGTTTCATTTGCTTTTGCTTTCTTTTTTTTTAAGTAATTCGCAGCTTCAGTCGGTGTATCGTGCTTTACTTGTATTTCTTCACACATTTGAAAATTCCATTTTGAAATTGTTGGCTTCCTATATTATTAAATAAATTCGCTTACTACTTACATGTTTTTTAAAACATATCAACATCCAGTATTCTGTAGTCTCCGGTATTTCATTATTATTATTATTATTATTATTATTATTATTATTATTATTTATTATTATTTTATTTCCTTTGATTCCATTTCTTTCTGGGTCCCGGCCAGAGACCTCAGGTTAGAAATGGCATCATGACACTTTCCACTGATAATATATATATATATATATATATATATATATATATATATATATATATATATATATTTCACATAGATAAAGCCATTCGTACAGTGTGGGCTGTACTTGTGAGAACAACTTTTTGTATTTCTTTTCTTTTCTTCTAGGAATCCCTTCAATTAGTCTACTGCAATCTTTTCCAACCAATCCTAGGGATCCAACTACAACAGGGATTGTTGATGTTCCCATATGCTACATTTTTGAGATTTCGATTTCAACGTCCTTGTATTTTGACAGCTTTTGAATATCTTCAAAGATACATTGCAGTCTGTAGGGACTGCCATATCAATAAAGAGGCACTTTTTTTGTTTGTGGTCTTTAATAACAATGTCTGGGCGGTTGGCTTTGATTGTTCTGTCAGTGTGTATTGTGTAGTCCCATAAAATTGTAACAGGTCCTATCTCCGTAACCGGGTCTGGGTGGTGTTCATACCAGTTATTATTATTATTATTATTATTATTATTATTATTTGCATTTATTTTGCTTAGAAAGAAATAGCCTCAAGTCTCAACCAGAAACAGCAAGAATTTTTTTTTTTTTGTTTCAAAGAGAAAAAAAAACAATATATCTTACAAAGAGAAATTTAAGCAATTTATGAGAGATAACCCCGGAAATATAAATATTTTCAATTCATATATTTTAAGTTGACCAGGAATTTGGTCCATATATCTCTAGGTTCCTTTTGATATTATTCTGAAAGCTTTAATAACAAGAGATAATGTTGTTGCCTTCCAATACCGCATTCCGCTGATGTTTCTCTCTCGGTACTTGTATTTACTTAGTTTATCAAACGTTTTCAAAGATGTTTCATTTTCGGTAACATCAATCAGATTTTTCAACATGATTCTTCCCAATTAGGTCTGGCAGATTTGTCTGGAATTCGCTGCCTCAACGCTGAAATTTCTGACGATGGTAGGCTCATCATCTCACGGATTATATTTTTTTTTTGTAAGGAAGGTTGAACACTCTACATATTCATCAATATAGGTACTGAACCGCCTTATCACGTCGTTTCAATTCCTCTAATGTGGCCAATCCTCTACAGATATTATGTAGTCAATTGTATTCGGATGCCTTTCATATATAAAGCAGAATGTGCTGCTGTCATGTTTCAAGACAATACATTGGTAGGTCCTGGTTCGAGGGCATTGATCCTGAGTAGCAATTTTGAATCATTCAGTTTCTGGTCTATTATTATTATTATTATTATTATTATTATTATTATTATTATTTCCTTTGATTTCTGTTATATACTCATTTCCTTCCGGGTCCCAATCAGAGATCTAAGACAGAAATAGCATTACGAAATTTTCCGCTGAACAGGTATAAAATAAAAAAATAAATAAAACAACGTAAGACCCAAAACATATTACTTAGATAAAGACAAGGTGTGAGCGGTACTTCTGGTAACATTTCTTTTTTGTATTTCTTTACGGTGAGTAAACAATACGTCATGCCACTTACATATTAGTAAACCACCCACAATCCTTGTGTATTTCATCGGTCAGAAGTAAGTTCCACTCGAGCAGCTCCTTACCCCGAGGCACTGCCCTGTGGAATCGAGTCCCAACAGGATGTTTCCCAGATCACTACAGTCTTATTCAAAGCTAGGGTTAATTATTATCTCCCTCACCTATACACACAAATGGCCTCTTAACGTAACCCTCTACCTTGAGTAGCCCCCGGGCCATGGGTGTCTCTCACTTTAAAAAAAGAAAGCAACGAACACAACGAGAATTAGAATTTGGCCTTGCAAATAACAATTCTGAAGGGTTATTTCTTACAACACATGCAAAATTCAGGATTATAGCACCTCGATTTCCCAAGCGTTCACCCATCTAGGTACTGACCCGGCTCAATGTTGCTTAACTTCGGTGATATTACAGGAAGCGGTGTTTCAAAGTGATGTGGCCGTAATACACTGAATCTTTTGTATTGGAGTAAAATTAGTTTAATCCAATGAGTTTCCAATGGATGAAATACGTCACACTTTTTTTTTTATTTTGTTGTTATTTTGCCTAAAATTGGTATTACGTTGGTGCAAAAATAATGACGTAATAATGTCGTTTTTTGACGTATTTTTAACGTCAAAAACGACATTCTTACGTCATTATTTTTTGCACCAACCTAATATATAATCTGGTACATAATTATTTTTATGTATCATATTATCCTACGAAAAAAAAAGGAAAAAGTAATATTCTAATTTTTTTTTTTTTAATTATGAAAGCAAAAAAAGAAGCAAAACGTAACAAATATTACGATTCTAAATATAACACTTTTAACAGTACCACACTCCTTGAAGAATTCCTTACACAACGGAATTTTGTACTCGGCGCTATCATTTTTCATTTCTTTTCTTTGCAAGAATATGCATGCAGAGTGGAGCATTATCTTTGGTTTGTTCTTCCACCATTACTTGCAAGACATTTGCAGGAAATGACGCAACTTCATGAATCTTTAAGTTTCCAATTCGTCATTTAGACTCGAATCATGAAAATAATGATTGGAAAAAGTTTTTAAATCATCAGCTAATATCCTCTGATCTACAAGGAAACATCAATTGATGGTGTCATTTATTTAAGGGTTTACTGTTTTTTGCCCAACCATTTCACCTGAGCAAGGCAATAAAGCCACTAAGACGCAATTCGATACTGATCTGAAAGAATAATAGAAAAAAAATACATTATTAAAGATAGAGACAACAAAAGATTATTAATTCAGAAGACAAGGTAGCGATTGACATTAAATTTTAATTTTTGGAGAATTTTTGAAAACAAGATGTCGAAGGAGAGTTCAACAAACAAGAAGAAACTTTTAACATAGTACTTACAGTTAACTCTAGTCATTTCAACTGTAAAATGATGGGACCTTCCCGCCAATCTAGTACAGCGCTTGAATTTAGAAAGTCTAGGTTCCAATGAGGAAATCTCATCATAAAAATTACCAAGGGAATATTTATTAAAACAATGCATAGGAAAACTACGTTACGGCAGGAGGATATTGACTGAAACTGAGATGCCGGGTCAGCATCGATAGAATTTCAGATTCTTTGTAGGATTTTATCAACAAGTTTCAAGTACATGTGGGAAGAACAAGAATAGATATGACAGAAATATTCATTTCATGGACGACTGGTAAACTTATAAATGCGTAAGATATATTCTGCCGAGAAAAATTGCCTTGAACGACACAGTGAATCAACTTTCCTAGAAGCAGACCTAGGGGTTGATCTAATATAATCTTTGCAATTAATGTCAGCAGAAGACGTAATGTACCACTCACATAAAGGTTAGCATCAGCTACGTTAACGGAAAGCAAAAATGGTTCTGTAAGACGAATAAAAGACAGCAGATTTGTTTGGAAGGTGTTAAAATTAAGAATTCTGTACTTGCCCCAGATAACAACAGGTTGCAGGACATTTTTAGATAGGCTGCTAATATCGAAAGGATCGAAATTACAATTAAACAGGCGTAGAAAATATTTTCCCCGTTATATATACTCAGTAGATAACTGATTCCATCGGGAAGATAGTCGATAAAAATTACGACTAACGTAGATCCAAGGATAGAGGAGTTGGTGGTGCGTTAACGCAAAAACACCTAGAGGAGTGGCCATTCAAGACAACGTTCACGTCTAGCATTTTTATAACATTATTCATATTAATAAGATTATTGTAACGATAAAAGTATGCATGCAGACTTATCACCGTCTTAGACTTATTCTCCCAATGTTATTTGCAAGAAAATGGTCCATGAAATGACGTGAGCTGACAATCCTCGTGAATCCTAATGATGCCGATAAGACAAGTAGACTCGGATTGTGAATGAATGATGCTCGTATCATTGGAAAAAGATTAAATCATAAATTTATTATATCTGCTCATCTCCATTCAAACATCAATTGATGATTCCGATCGTTTAAGTGTTTAGGAAATTATCGATCAAAGTATTCAGGGAGACATAGTTCTTGTCTGTGGCTTGTTCGTCCAACATTATTTGCAGGTAAATCCCCCAGGAAAAAGATGGGAAATAAATACCTGAGCGTAAAGAGATCTGGCTGATCAAATGCCACTCTCCCATTGAATGCGCGAGTTTGTTTTCCATGTTTCTAACTCCATTATCATAATTATCACTAGCAGTCCCATGATAGCTGAGCACTTGACCAGCTTTCTGCATATTGTGATTTTCTAAGCGAAGCTTAAATGAGACATATCGCCGAAAGTATAGGACACCTAGTGAGAACCTGACTCATTTCTCAGTCGTAATTGTTCAAGCCAGACAAGCTTGTTAACCATAGCACCACGTCGAGGTGGGCCCAGCTACCTCTATAAGTCTTCGTTGTCTGCAAATGTCTGAGTCACTGCGCAGGATATTCCAATTCACACAGTGACATTGTTAGTCCCAGTTTTTTTTCTCTGTTTACCATTTCTTCGAGCAATCAATAAATTATATTCACACTTTTAACCCTGTATATGACGCGGACCTTGAGTACATCGGTGATTATGGTTCTCCACGACTCCTTTGTTCTCCATGATTTCCTATCCTTTGTAGATCTTAGCGGGGGTAGTCTTTTTTTAATATCCCTCCACACTCACTGTTCTGTCATCTATTTACGCAAGTTTGTTACAGGGGTTACTCGTTGTTTCCCCCTGTTCCTTTAGACCTCAGTACATGGGTGATTATGGTTCTCCACGACTTCCTATCCACAGCTCTTAGCAGGGTTTGTCTTTTAATATCCCTCATCTGTTCTGTCATCCGTTTCTGCAAGTTTGTTACGTATGGGTTACCCACTGACTCATTTTTTCTTTTAGTTGTTTGGGTGATTATGGTTCCTTTAGAGTGGGTTTTTTAATATCCTCCATCACTGTTCTGTCATCCGTTTATGGTTCATATATTTATTCGATGTTTCGCTAGTTCCTTTAATCTTGCAGTTCTCCACGACTTTATCCTTTGGGCTTAGCGGGGGTTTGTTTTTTTAATATCCCTCCACACTCACTGTTCTGTCATCCGTTTCGCAAGTTTGTTACATATGTTACTCGCTGTTTCCACCGGTTCCTTTAGACTTCAGTACATGGGTGATTATGGTTCTCCACGACTTCCTATCCTTTGCAGCTCTTAGTGGGGTTTGTCTTTTTAATATCCCTCCACACTCGCTGTTTGTTACGTAGGTTACTCGCTGTTTCCCCCTGTTACTTTAGACTTCGATATGCCATGTTCGTGTCACGTTTTACAAGCTTTCTTTCCTCATTATATGTCAGAAATGTCGACGTTTTTTATTCTAAGAGGTTTTTATTTGAATTCTCCTTAAATCTTCCCCGTTACTTGCATGCTCCGTCCACGTTATTCTCTGCATCCTTCAATAGAACACTATTTCTGTTACCTTAATCTTGTACACATATCTGAGGCTATTGACTGCCTTATAGGAAGATTGAAATTATATAGCAGTTCAACGTTTTTATCCACACTTTGAGCTACATGAGTGTTGGAATTTATGGGTTTTTAAACTTACTGTCCCAGTTTCATTTTTTTACCAGAGGTCATATTAAGAAAAGGTGCCTGCGAATAACCCCACCCTGAAAGAAGGAGAACATTACTACTGTGTGTCCCCATCCCGTGCAGCTGTGATAATTAATGTAAAGGAAAAAGAAAACAGGCCGCCTCCTTAAGATAAGACTGCAAGAAAATTGTAAAGCCTTAACACGAGAGAAAATAGAAAAAATCAAGGGTAGGTGTCCACATATGGGGTGGGGAGGGAGGTCATCGTACCCTGTGGGATATGGTTAAACATAATAACCACAGAAGATCACTGGAAAATACGAAAACTGAAGGAATCAGCACATATGCTAGGCTGTAAAAATCTCCTAATCCGACCAAGCATAGAAATTAATACAATATGGGAACCAGAAATACGGAGTACTAGAGGAATAATAACAACAAAATTTGTAATATGAGATCTGTTAAAAAAAAAAAAAAAACTGGTTAATAGCCAAGTGGATAAAACCGTTTGTTGGGTCGACTGGCTTGAACCAAATAGTTGTGAGTTCGATTCCTGGCTACTACCGTGGTGAACGAAAGAGTTGAGTTAAATAGACAGAACTGAATCATCAGAAAGAGGCACGGCACGTGGAATTAGTAACTATCGATGCAATAAAGGGTTCTGTTCGAAATTCCAATCATCTGAAGTAGACTGCAACGCACAACGAACTTTCGTGAATATGGCAAGAAATATTAGCACAACAGTCCGAACCATGTAATAGACATCCTTTTGCTATTCACAGGTACCTTCGGATTTCAGTGCCACATTTTCTGTCATCTGTTAGAAGACTTCCCAACTATCTCAACTTTCGTATTTGTTTGAAGAGTGGTTCCAAACTTGGGCATTTTTCTCTTGCGGGCATCCATACAATTTGTCATAATTAATGTTTAATCATGTCGTTATGTTTTCCATTATTATCTTGTGTCATGAGTCTTTTGTTTTTTGTTTGTTTTTTGTCATCATCAGGCAGGGATTTGTACAGTCCTATGATACGGGTCTCCAGAATCTATGACACGGGCTTCCCACTCTACTACATTTCAATTTGCATAACTTAGAATTCATATAAAATGGAAATTTTATTGTAATCTAATTATGTACAGTAATGGATCATATGAAATATAGGTGGACAATTCAACGAGAAACATTGAAAATAAATACAACGTATCTAAAAACATGTCATAATAGATTATTCTATCTTAAATAAATGAAGAATGTTTTTCAGCAACTTTTAGCATCAACGAGGGTGTTCTTGTTAAAATGTTGATTAATTTTAACACATTATGGATAAAAATAGAAAATTTTAAATAACGTATTTTCGAGATATCGCATAAGCAAAACAAATTCACAGATTTGGACAAAAAAAAAGACCCCAGAATGGCGTCAAAATCCACGAAAAGTTATCATCCTTTAATATTCAAGTGGACTAATTTACAATGTATATAAATTTAAATTGAAAAGCGCATATTGATAAGGTAGCGAGGGTTAAAAAGCACTGATCGTGGCTCTAATCAGGCTTCCTACTATTCGGTGGGTTTGGTGGTACTACGCACCGACCCTGTATAATTTCTGCTTGTAGGGTCTCTACCTCCCTTTGAAGAGCCTTGCTGTGGCGGGTTGAATAAATCCGCTGAGTAAACAAATCCTTGTCTTAAGCCCCATTCAGTTTTTATGTGCCATGCGTGATACACGCTTAGGCGATCATGTATCTTTCGATACAAGACTGACGAAGCAGATTTTTTCCTGCTGTAGGATGCCATTTCTTTCTGCGGTAGACCAGTTGCCATCCAAGGCTATAGAACTAGGTCTGTCCTATTATTTACCCATAGCTGGAGGGAGAAGAAGAAGATTAATACCTTTCCCAAGTGTATTAGCACATTAGCGAACGTAATGGATTTAACTGGAATTCGAACTCGGCTCTCTGATTTCTCAATTCGCTATTCATTACTCCACCGTGCGTCCCGATAAAATTTAGTCACTCAGTTGTGCCATGCGTGATACACGCTGAGGCAATCTTGCATCTTTGGATACAAGACTGACGAGGCAGATTTTTCCCGCAGTAATTTGCCATTTCTTTCTGCGGTAGACCAGTTGCCATTTAAGGCTATAGAACCAGGTCTTTCCTGCTATTTATCCATAGCTGGGGAGAAGAATAAGATTTCTACCTTTCCCAACGGTGTTAGCACGTAAGTGAATGTAATGAATTCAACTGGAATTCGAACTCGGTTCTCCGATTCCTTAATCCGAGCCGCTATCCATTACTCCACTTCCCCTACGATTTATCCATAGCTGTGAAGAGAAGAAGAGGATAAATAACTTTCCCAAGGGTATTAGCAGATAAGTGAATGTAATTCGACTGGAATTCAAAATCGGCTCTCCGATTTCTCAATCCGTGCCGCTACCCATTACTCCAACGTGCCATCACCCAAACCCCGAACCCTCGTGAATACGGCAACAAAGGTACCTTCGGATTTCAGTGCCTCATTTTCCGTCATCTATTAGAAGACTTCCCAACTAATCTCAGCTTCCGTACTTGTTTGAAGAGTAGCTCCTTTAAACTTCCTAAAATCCACTTTAATCTTCCTACAATCCACTTTAAACTTCCTAAAATCCACTTTAATCTTCCTACAATCCACTTTAAACGTCCTAAAATCCACTTTAATCTTCCTACAATCCACTTTAATCTTCCTAAAATCCACTTTAATCTTCCTACAATCCACTTTAATCTTCCTAAAATCCACTTTAATCTTCCTAAAATCCATTTTAGTCTTCCTAAAATCCACTTTAATCTTCCTACAATCCACTTTAAACTTCCTAAAATCCACTTTAATCTTCCTAAAATCCACTTTAATCTTCCTAAAACGTAAGTTTAATAGCAGATTTTACCACCAAATAAATCAGAAATATTTGAAAGTATTATATCAAGTAAATAAGAAAAAAAATGTTTTTTTTTTTTATTATTTTATATATTTTCGGAAGAAATCAATTTTCCAAATATTCATTTAGACAAGGAACCGCCGAGTCTTACCTTTTCTAGTAAAGATCATGTCCAAAAACGTCTCCGCATCCTTTGGGTATGACAAATTATTTTCCAACCTACAACCTCTTACTCACAGACGAAATATGGCAAACCTTTTATTGTTCTATAGCTATTTCCCTGGAAAATGCCAAGAATAACTCGATACTTTAGTTCCAAGAAGTCTAACCTTCTGGAACCCGTGATTACGCATGCCTTGTCGAAAACAACCATCATTCCATTCGTATTTCCTTCCAGAGGTGTAAGTTCCACTGAAAGAGCTTATTCCAGCAAACCACCGTGCCGGAGAACCGACATGGAAGAGAGCATTTTCCGGGTCACTACAATCATAACCTGTTCAATTCTAGGTTTAAACGTTATTTTCCCCACATATCCGTCTTGACGCAGCCTCTAACTTTGTAACTCTCTAACTGTAGTGGTTCCGGAACCTTGTACAAGGTGAACGTCGCTGTACTCTTACTTATTATAAAATTCAGACTGTGTGTGTGTGTGTGTGTGTGTGTGTGTCTGTACGTTTATATATTGGATCGGATTTCCTACATTCTTCAACTGATTTCAACAAAACTTCACAGGACTACGTAAAATTACCTTGCGGTGGTTCTAACAGCGCCAAAAATAGGAAAAACACAATTGTTTTTGCATGAAATCAATTTGAAAACACGATTAAGAGACATCATGAGAATGAAAGGGGGACAACTCATATCGAGTTATACGTATTATAAAACCAAGGTTGTTTGTGTTTGTTCGTTTATATATGGGATAGGATTTCCTACATTTTTCAACCGATTTCAACAAAACTTCACTTTTTTTTAGTAGGTAGTGTTTCTTATTGTCTTGCACACTTTTTTCTTTATTTTTACATTCAGAATGCTTTAAAAATTCCATTTACATAACAATTGTTTATAATAAAATTCTATTCAATCGGTAGACTCATAACGATTGAAAACAATGTTTTTGTTTGAGTTTGGGTTTGACCAATT
Source organism: Acanthosepion pharaonis (assembly GCA_903632075.3). Lineage (NCBI taxonomy): Eukaryota > Metazoa > Mollusca > Cephalopoda > Sepiida > Sepiidae > Acanthosepion > Acanthosepion pharaonis. The sequence goes on from CAHIKZ030000113.1 coordinate 4,107,316, forward strand.
CGTAAAAAAAAAGGCATGCGTGTCCGTCAACCTTAAACAATAATCTTTGTCAATTTTATTTTTCAGTCTTTATGATGGTCGATACTTGATCTATCTCTTACTGTTACATCCCCGGGCAACGCCGGGTTCTACTGCTAGTAAATGAATAACATCTGTATTGTCAGATACGTTTTACATAATCACCTTATCATCAAGGTTTGCATTGAAACTTCAAGTGATGATGGATGACGTGATAAGGATTAAATCAAACTATCTCAGCCACCGAGTTTATTCCAGATAGTCACACGTGGAGCGGTGGGTGAATTGCACTTTTAAAGATAGACAGAGCATAAGAAGGGTGAGGAGTAAGGGGGGAAGGGAAAAATCGGAGAGCGCAATCGGCAGGCAAGAAGTTTCTCTTCAGACTCTGATGGCAGACGCTTTAATCAAGCATAAACATTTCCGACTCACGAGTAAACATTGGAAACTCAAGACAGGAACATAACGGACACGTGTTCAATGAACATAAGATCCATGGCTGATATGATAAGGACATTAAATGACCCAACCTCCCCCCCCGTAGACACGTCGTCTTTTCCGTTTATATTGTCCGACCGAGTTTTGTTTGAGATTGCAAATAACTTTTGATGAAAACACGCACGTTTACAATCAAGCGCACACACACACACACACTTACATATATATATATATATATATATATATATATATATATAGATAGATAGATAGATAGATAGATAGATAGATAGATAAATGTGTATTTGGACAACAACCCCTCTTTTATGCACATTTCATTAAAGATGATTGACAAGGTACTGTAAATTCGTACAAATATTTTCGTTTGAACATAAAGGATCTCTGGAGATAAAATATATAAAAACTGTTCAAAAACAGTGAAAAAATAATGGGAGCATTAAAAATAAGAAAGAAAAATTCGATGTAAAATAATATCAAATATGAAGACGGCCACAACGTTCTGACCATATTTAGATAAAAACAGAATTATATCAATCACTATAGATACACATTTATACAACTATATCTATTCAGCTTAAAAGAAAAATGATAATGAGCTTGGATATATAGCACATTTGGAGTTTTTTTTTTTTTAAATATACATTTTTAATTTTTACATTTCTAAAAACAATACGCTAGATTTAGCTCCCTTATTCTGTCGAATGAAGATAGCACTAGTAGATGAAACTCTGACTCACACCATCTCAGTTGGGTTTCAAGCCGTCCTTGAAGCATTCGGATGTCTAGTTGCACTGAAGAGCTGTGATACAGCGAAACAGTAATGTCTGCGAATGACATTATATATATATATATATATATATATATATAGTTTCATTAAAATCGTTTTTTTTCTTCGAAAGACATCATCGATCACAAGATTAAACGTTTTCTTTGTAAGGTAACCAATTACAATACGGAACATAAAAATAAAAATAAAACATTATATTTTCTGTAAAAGCCAGATACGCAAGACGATAAACAAAACGAATTTACTCTTAGAAACATTACAAAAAAATAAATAAACCTAGTAGTCTAGTGCAAGAAAATTAAATTAATTATCTGCAATAAACAGTTTAAAAAATCTAAACTTATCATCAATAATAACAACACATTTCAAGACCTAAATTATCAATAGAAAACCAATATTATTTATGAATACACATGCACCTTAAGGAACTTTGTGCCTGATCAAATCAAATTTATGAATAATTATATTCGACATGCTACTACATGCCTATCAAGAAGACTGATGTCATACCTCAAGGATCATAATTGAATTAGGAGTTATTTTAACACATATGGAAACCTACCGAACTCCATGCGTAAGAAAATAAAGTATAATAGCTTCATCTATATGAAAAAAAAAGAATAACAATAACGGAAGCATTAATAATAAAAAAATCAAAAAAAATCCAACCATCAAGAACATCAACTACGAACACGGCCTCAATGTGCTGACCGTGTTCGGAAAAAAAATGAAACATTCCCATCATTCTAGAAAAATATAAAAACATCTACACATACAGTGAAAAAATAAAAAATAAAAATAATGGGTAATAGAATAGCCGAAAGCGCTCGGGCATGCAAAACATTTGTACAATTTTTACACTTTATTGTCCAGAAAAGAAACTCCTTATCGGAACACGCGAAAAATTAAATAAAAAAAGCTTAATCGCAGTGCCTTGTCAATCGTCTTCATGTAACTTGTATAAAAGAGAGATTGCTACTCAAATAAACAATATATATATATATATATATATATATATATATATATATATATATGTGTGTGTGTGTGTGTGTGTGTGTGTGTGTGTGTGTGTGTGTGTGTGTGTGTGTGTGTGTGTGTGTGTGTGTGTGTGTGTGTGTGTGTGTGGATTCCGTGTTGAAATCCGGTACCAATAAATAATAAACGCCAGGAATGAATATATGAAAATAATGTATTAACGTAATACAAACTGGTAAAGCAGGTTAGTAGTTCCAGGAATACGGGTTAGTAGCAAAATATATATACAGTTTTTCGTATTGAAGTATCGCTGTATGACTTCTTACTGAGACTACGTGCTCGCTCACTGTGACTCCTACAACGCTGTTACCTCGCCCCTCACTCTTCCGGTTACCTACAACCTTTAACTCTGTCACTCTGGACTCGACTCCTCGGTCATGCTTCCTCGGGTCTTCACGTAGCCGTAGTATATGTATATACTGGGTGAGTCCATTTATATATATATTATACAGCAAAAAATTCAAAATTGCCTCATGGTGATATAGTCTATTTCGAACTAGCACTACTATGTGCCAGCTATCCTCAGCCCAAGTGTGTCTGGGCGACTTATGGGGATGCGTTTAGATAAAGGTGTCGAGGTTGATGACCAGGAGATGAGCCTGGGTTGGGGGTTTATATTTGGCCAAGGCTTTTAGTTGTATGAAAATGAACTTAGGTTCCTGCTTATGGCATATATTATAAGGTGGTGGTGGATTTAACACACATACACACACACAGATGTATGTATACATATATATTCGTGCACAATATATATGTACACACACACACAAAAAAGATTACTCTGTTACTTTATTATAACTTATATATCTGATTTTTTCATATATGTATATATATCATTTTTTTATTATCTCACATTGTTCTAGTTTTAAGTTGGTAGTAGAATGTATGATAAAATAAGTGAAAGTCATGAAAATATAATTTCTATAAGAACAGATTTCATTTTAAAATTTTAGAATTGAGTTAAGAATTAAGTCTCCTTACGATAACGCTGACTTTTTTCTTAATTTTTTTCTGGTAGTGCCACATTGTGTTGAAAAATGTCTGGCTGATTTTTCCTAAATGTTTAATTATATTTTCCATTCTATATTTTGTATGACTTTGCCTTGGAGTAAATATATGACTTTATTCTGGAATATAGAATAGTCTTCGAATAGCGAGAATGAAAGATAGAACGAGATTTAGATAGGTAGAGGGATAAATATGTTTCCCTTACATAGATAGATAGATAGATAGATAGATAGATAGATAGATATCAACAGACGGATATATAGAGAGAAGGCAAGATCCAAAACTATATTTCAACTGTCGGCGATAGATAGATACGCATGTATTAAGAATCGGTGATAGATAGATAGATAGATAGATAGATAGATAGATAGATAGATAGATAGAGAGAGAGAGATTAATACACTGAAATAGATGTATAAAGAGAGATATGTACATGAATAGACTGAAACAGATGAATAGACTGGAAATATATATATATATATATATATATATGTGTGTGTGTGTGTGTGTGTGTAAAAATATATAGAAAATAGGAAAGAACTGTTAGGTAAATAATCCAAAGTTCTTTTAGTTTTTTTAAAATTTTTAAAAAAAGCTAGAGCTCGTTAGACCATAAATATAATTATTTATTTAAAAAATGATTCCATGAGAACTCTTATGTAGCGATGGAATCATATTTTAAAAATAATTATATATATATATATATATATATATATATAAAGATAAGAGAGAGAAAGAGAGAGAGAGAGAGAGATTGAAGAGACTGAGATAGATAGATAGATAGTTAGATAGATAGATAGATAGATAGATAGATGGTATTTTCAATTCACCCACAGGAATTGAATATATATAGGCCTTTTTAATGTGGGTATGTCCGATATAGGCCCAGCCAAAAATAAACCCATCTAAACCCGTCCAAGGAGTTCCGTCAACCTCCCTGAACGAAACCCTACCCTTCGGCAGCGCCTCGTTGAAGGTTCCTCTCTGCAAGAGAGTTAGACAGACACCCGGCTCGGCAGAAAGATAGATACTACACTTTGATCCTAGCCACCGGGCCGAGCGGGTATTCTTTTTATAGATACAGATAGATAGATAGATAGATCAGAAAATTCTAACTCTGTCCGTTGTAGATGCCTATGGGTCTTTCATTTGTTATCTGACTCCATTTGCATACAATTATCCGTGACGCATTTTTTTTTTCACCGCTGCTTGGCGTAAAGAAATACAATCGTTCAACGTAATCTTTATTAAACCAAATATGTGTATCGAATCGGTTAGCATGCGTTAGATTTTTCCTCACTGTACCAGCCATCATATTCATTTCATCTCGCCATCCAGTAGGAAATGAAAACTCACCTTCGACACCGGCTAAAAAAGGATGCTCTCTTTGTTGGCCTCACGCGAATAAATCGGATTACACTGACTCCCAGCAGATCAAAAGTGAACTATTTCACGTGGAATCACCAGACAAAATGATTGACCGGCATATCTATGCGTACATATATTGGCACTATTTTGCCAGTAATACTTGCAATTATAATCTCTTTCTTACTGTTTTTCAACAGTAGAATGATTGCCTACGCTTTGCATTTTACAGATAAAAAGTTTCATTCCGTCAGTGTCAGAAAGAGACGGTTCAACTCTTTAGAACGACTAATGAGGAAAGCGGGCTTAGAAAAATTTACACTAAAGAGACATGCATCTCGATTCGGCCGACGCTATCTTTACTGACTCAATGATTGAGTAAACAATTATTTTACAAATCAAAAAATATAGTCGTGCACTTAGCCGTTTCTGTTGTAGCATTATATCAAGTTGATCGGAACCAGAAAATCTCAAAAGTCATAAAATTTGCGTATTAGTTACAAAATTGCTACCGTATTTAACGGCATATAAGACGCACCCCTATTTCAGCAGGGAAAATCAAGAAAAAAAGTTAGTAATTAGTAAAATTAGTAAAATTATTACAAATGGTACAGCCTAAGATATATTTATGAGGTATTATTTTGGTTAAACAAGCCATGATTACAATTAAACGAAAAATAATCTGAAAAAGGAACACGTGCCTATAACAACTTTATTATATCCAAAGGTAAGCAAACAAAATAAAAATCAAGCAATTATTACAACTGAGCACAACATTACAGTTAGTAATAACATCTTATTCATCTTCAAATCCATAAAATACGTCGTCTTCGTTATCAAAACTCTGATACTCATTAACAATACTGCTATCATCGTCGTTAAATAATGCGTTATCTTCCATTCCATTGAGAGAATTGCTAATGGCACACTTTTTAAAAGATTTCATAACAATTTCTGGTCTAATATCATCCCAAGCTTGCTTCACCCATTCTCAGAATTATGCAGTGATGGGTCTTTTTATTATTCCTGTAAGTGTAAGGCCGTGATCAGGCATTGCCATCCAAGTGTTCTATAGATCCTTCATGTTTAAGTCTAAGCTAATAGGAGTTGCCAAGTAGCTAATTTCGTTCGACTATTGCGAAATTTAAACCTACATATGGTATATAAGAAGGAATATAAGGGGAATTTTAATAGATATTTTTGGTAACAAAAACTGTGCCTTATATGCCGTCTAATTCAGCAATCTTTCGTCGTCAGGGCTCAAAAGATAACATGCCTCAGTACCTCCACATTGCACTAAACGCCATTGGATCAGTTCGAACACACTGGCAACAGTTGCTTGGCGTAGGCAAGTTTCGCTTCCGTCAACAATAGGACATATAGGGTTTTGCTTTAAACCGAATCCGTTTCATTTACGTAGGGGATAAGAAATACATATTCTACCGTTCTTTCAATTTAGGTCTGCGCTAAAAAATCTTCCAAATAGCCGATTATTACAGTATTTACATTATTCAGACTATTGTCCTCATCTTTGTCGCCATATTTGTCACAACGTTTCGGCTGTTGTACGCTCCGGCCTTCTTCAGGTGGTTGGGATTTCGAACTGAACCCTTTATTTCGATCACTGGGGTAGACTGTTCTAGTTCCACGTGCCATGTTTGATGGATGTCAGTTATCAGTTATCTCCTGCTAATTTTCCCTCTGAAAGTTCTCCACTGCCTTAACAAGGTATTGAACTCACCTTCTTTGGGTCTGTCACTGGATCTAACCAAAGGCTTTATCCACCGTGCCATGTGTCCTTGAGGACGGTTAAGGCAGTGGAGAACTCTCAGAGGGAAATTAACAGGAGATAACTGATAACTGACATCCATCAAACAGGGCACATGGAATAAGAACGGTCTACCCCACTGAGCGAAATAAAGGGTTCAGTTCAAAATTCCAACCACCTGAAGAAGGATGAGGACAATAGTCCGAATAATGTAAATAATGTACATAATACCTCATCTCAGAAATATAAACAGATAATGAAAGGCCGAAACGTTGTAATAAATATGGCGACAAAGATGAGGACAATAGTCCAAATAATGTAAATAATGTACATAATACCTCATCTCAGAAATATAGACAGATACTGAAAGGCCGAAACGTTGTAATAAATATGGCGACAAAGATGAGGACAATAGTCCGAATAATGTAAATAATGTACATAATACCTCATCTCAGAAATATAAACAGATAATGAAAGGCCGAAACATTGTAATAAATATGGCGACAAAGATGAGGACAATAGTCCGAATAATGTAAATAATGTACATAATACCTCATCTCAGAAATATAGACAGATAATGAAAAGCCGAAACGTTGTAATAAATATGGCGACAAAGATGAGGAAAATAGTCCGAATAATGTAAATAATGTACATATTACCTCATCTCAGAAATATAAACAGATAATGAAAAGCCGAAACGTTGTAATAAATATATCCACTGTGCCATGTGTCCTTGAGTAATTAGAACAGTCTACCCCAGTGATCGAAATAAAGGGTTCAGTTCGAAATTCCAACCACCTGAAGAAGGCCGGAGCGTACAACGGCCGAAACGTTGTGACAAATATGGCGACAAAGATGAGGACTGTACATAATACCTCATCTCAGAAATATAGACAGAAGCCGATTATTAGTAAATATATATGCAGTCGGCTCCACTGTTTTTGAGGTGCACCTATAAAAATCTACATGGACAAACTCAGGTATCTAATCACTCCTTTGATGATAGCTCGAAAAGCACAATGGGAAAAGACAGCCTTGTCTCATTCAACGCTGCCGACATGAAGCTAGTGTTGTTTCAATATCACCTTGCGTGATAAACGCATAGGAGATCTTGTATCTTTCAATACATGACTGACGAGGCAGATTTTTTACTGCAGTAAGTTGCCATTTCTTTATCCGGTAGACCATTTGCCATCCAGGAAACCCGGTCTATCCTGCTATTTATCCATAAAGAAGACGGATTCACACCTTTCCCAAAGGTATTAACCCGTAAGTGAATGTAATAGATTCGACTGGAATTCGAACTCGGTTCTTCGATTCCTCAAACTGAGCCGCTATCTATTACTCTACAGTACATAGCTAAAAAATACTGCAGAAATTGCTTGATCCTTGTAACACTACAAAAACTACCTGATTGCTCTTATCATATTATGAATTTACAGGAGTAATAACGGAACAAAATTAGAATACTGTTGCCATATCTAGATAAAGAGTTGCCCTATGTTCACTTTGAAATAAATTAAATCTAAATTTGAACAAAGGAATGACACCTATCCTAAATATAGAAGGAAGATGGCGGTCACATTGGCAAGAACAAAATGAGACAATATGGATGTCAAGTTGAGCAAGAAAACACCAATCAGTGAATAGTGCTTTAAAATGCATATTTCTTGCGACAATAAAACTGTTTATCAATGTTGAAACCGGCTCATCAGTTCATTCAATCAAGTATTTCATCAAATATATATAAACGTGATCAGATCAAGCTGTTCTAGCACCATCCTCTGAATATTTTTTTCCCTTTGATTTAAGTAAAATTTAAATTTGAACAGGGGAATGACTCCTACCCAAAATATAGAATTAAAAAAGCCAGAAGATGGAGGTCACATCGGCAAGATCATTAAGTAATACTGAAATGCATAATTTTTCTCCATAAATTATAACAATGATTTAAAATCAAACATCGTCATTTCCTTACAAAAAAGGGTGACACGCAGAAAGGTCAAAGTTAACTCGGCTAGTTCTCAATAAAGTTGCATTAAAAAAAAAAAAGTGTCTTACTTCAGACTTAAAATATACTTAACCGTTTGTCTAATCAAGGTTTTTGTTATGTATTAAATGTTGTTAAAAATATACAGCACGTTTCCTTTTACTTTTGTTCTGTAGTCTCCGTTACATCTCAATGTGAAAAGATTTCAAACATCTAATTATTCGACTCGGTCCAAAAATAAAAAAAAATAAATAAAAAAAACATGACTCCGTTAAAAGTGTCGTAATTCATCGTTGATAAAATACGATCTGTGTTTGAAACGACGGAAAGAAAACGTCGATAGATTTCAGCCAATCGTCGTCCTTGAGGAGAAAAATACAAGCACTATTAAGTTGAACACGTCATTCGGAATTTACCCAATATAACGAATATACGTTCAATATTTCTTTCTTTCTTCAATGTATTTGATTGGACAGAACATAAAAATAAAAATATATAATTATACAAGAATTTCCAGATGACAGATGAATCAATTTATGAGATGACTGGAAATTATTTTTAACATCGGTTATTTAATATATTTTTCTTAAATTTTTCCACATTTCTTAGAGAATTGGTTCTTTGCTCTTTCAAAACGGAATTCAATTGATAATTTTAGGTTTGTGTTTTTTTTTTTGTTTTTTTTTCATAAGCCACATATTCTCAAATATGTAAATTTCTTCTCTTTCTTAGAGTCATTATTATTATTGCAGTTGCCATATTATCGACTTGCAATGATAGCCTCTGTTGCGTGGGCCAACCTCCTTCCACAGTCACCACTGCGCTACACCATCATTGTTTATTTATTATTTAATGAGAGAGAACGAAATCGACTTAACAGTAAAAATACTAAAATAGTAATACATTTAAAATAGTAATAAAATTGATTAAAATAGCGAACGAGGGCGGACTGATAAGTTCATAGGCTGACTAAGAATAAGTGGCACTAGACGTGTGAAAACTTGAATGTATTAATTACAACTTGTATTAATAACTGCACCGTTTCTTTCCAGACATCTGGCTGTTAAAAGAAGACTTCAACTATTTACATTATTCGGACTATTGTCCTCATCTTTGTCGCCATATTTATTACAACGTTTCAGCCGTCGTATGCTCCGGTCTTCTTCAGGTGGGTGAAATGTCGAACTGAACCATTAATTTCGCCCACTGGGGTAGACTGTTCTAGTTTCACGTGCCATGTCTAATGGATGTCAGTTATCAGTTATCTCCTGTTAATTCACCTCTCCAAGTTCTCCACTGCCTTAACCCGAGAAGGAAATAAGCAGGAGATAACTGATAACTGACATCCATTAGACAGTCTACCCCAGTGATAGAAATAAAGGGGTTCAGTTCGGCATTCCAACCACCTGAAGAAGGCCGGAGCCTACAACGGCCGAAACGTTGTAATAAATATGGCGACAAAGATGAGGACAATAGTCCGAATAAACTTTAATGCTTCCAAAATTAAACTGTTCATATTTAACAGCCACAGAGAAACATCCCTGCACCGCCACCACCGATCAGCATGGTTAATGCTCGACTCTGAGAGTGTCTCACTGCGTCTTTCTGGACTCACATTTTCCAATGATTTGAGGTGGAACAACTGCATTGAACCAATAGCTGTATCTTCTTCAATGAAAGTCAGTTCACTGTGTCGTTCCAGAAGTTTTTTTCTCGTCAGAGTCCATCTTGCACAACTACAAATCAACCATTCGTCCATGGATTGGTCCCTCTGTTGTTTATCTCGAGGTTCTTGACAAAATCCAAAGAAGGATCTGCAATGTAATGGATCCTGACCTGGCATCTTGACCTGATATGGCTTCCCTCTGTCTTTCCTACCCGTCATGCCATGCACAATGTAACGAAACATCCTCATTCTCTTTGTGGTAGACTTGGTTTTTTATTTATCGCCTATAAGTATACAGTTTTCTTTACCTCTTTAGCCAGCTTTGCCTGACGATCCGTTTTCACCTTGGTAGGTTTTTCTGGCTCTCTAGGTTTGACTAGGTCTGCTCTACTTTTGTGCTGAGCACTTTTTTTAGTTAGTTGATTAATCGTATCGGGTTTTTTTTCTTTGGGCTTTGGACCTGTATGCTGTACGATTATTTTCGACAGACGTTCATGTTCCTAGTTCTTTCTTTTTTAAAACCCTTTTTTTCCTTCGAAATTGATTTGATCATTAGCAAATCAAGAAGTCGAAGGTTTTCCAAGACAAGTGTAGTTACCTATATATATATATATATATATATATATATATATATATATATATATATATATATATATGACGTCGTCCCCGGTCGCAGCGCAACTGTGACGTTCTATCCTGATCTACCACGGCGCCAGTTGTGACGTCCCCAAACAGCACCAATTGTGACGTCCTCGCCGCGGCGCCAGCTGTTCGCTCCTCGCTGCTCCGTCCGGGTGTCGCTGCTCCAAACGTGACGTCCGCCTGTCGCGTCAGTCGTGTTGTCTCGTGGCTTGGTATCGGTCGCGGCACCCAAATGTGACGTTCTATCCTTTTGGTGATTCGGGTGGGAATCTGGTTAGATTTGATATCAGCCTCGTCGTTCCCAACTCGCTTCCAACGCCTGGTTACCAAAGTAACTGCGTTGATCTCCAGAACGCCTACCCACGTTGTAAATTGATCTTAGACAGACGAGATCAAACAGTGGTTGGAGCCGTAATGCAAATTGAGTTCAACGGGGGTGATACTACACAAATATGCATAAAAGAAAATAAAATGAAAACTCAAAAGTTCAAAGTATCAATCAAAAAAGGTAACAAACTTTTATGTCTAGTTGTTCGATACATAGGACTGCATCTATCTCCCGACCCGTTCTGTGGATTGTGACACGTCGTTTCCGCTAGGCAAGTTTTAACGCTTCAAGTTGTCTGCTCTCTAAGAAATTGTTGTTTCGGTGTGTCTTTGGACGAAAGTCGAAAAAACTTATTTCGGTGGTCTGGTTCTAAGTCGCTCTTCAAAATAATTGTTCTTGAGTTGAAGAGGAGTCCGAAATTTTTTTTGCGTGAATCTTGGTCAGCTATCTCCGAGGCGGTTTCAACTGGAGACTGACTCTGGGAACTCAACTCTGGAAACTCGAGCCCGAACTCTGGAAACTCAACTGGAAACTCGCTTTTATTGACGCCGACCAAAACCGGGTTGGGTCTGTTGGCGTCGGGGGGTTCCTCGATAATTCTAAATACATATCCACCTCTTTTATTTCTGGTTAGGGATTTTCCACTCTTTTCCATTTTTGGGAACCCCTCCTCACACCCACTTTCTCACCATACCTCTGAGGGGCGTGAACTGCCCTCCCCACTTCTTCGTAGCAGCTTCTCATACTTATACTCTAGATGGGGCGTCGACAGCCTTCTTCATGCGTCACGTGATCACTCTCGGCCAATGAGGTCTTGGTCGGGTATCTTTCCTCCTCCTTCGTGCGTCACGTGATCACCACTTGACCAATGATGTCTTAGTCGGGCGGGAACAATCCGTGGCTTTGTTTCGGGAAAAAAAAATATCTTGCTTAACTAAAAAAAAAATTAACTCTTCCCTTTCGCTTAAATCGCCGTTATCATCTCTCTAGCCACGGACAATATGACAATTCTTGTTTTACACGTGGTGTTTGTCAGGTATCTTATCGCTAATTCATCAAGATGGGTGGTATTCTTAACATGGCTTCAAAAAAGAAATATCCCCAAAGTTTTCAGTCAGTCTGTCGCCTCCAAGGAAGAAAGAAAATACTTCTGGTTCCCCATTCATTTTCCTTCGGTACATCCTCCTGATAACATAATTTTATTATCGCAGGCCAAGTTGTTTCGTCGAAAAGAATTCGGTCAGCGCACTGCTTGTGTGGGATTTAATTTTTCATATCTGTCCAAAGTCCTTTTTAGTGGCCTGTTTCTCGTCACTTATCGAAATAGCATTTTCACTTGAATTTTTCCCTGGCCAGTGGTCTAGATAACACAGCCGTTATCAAAACACTTCTGGTTCCTTCTTTCTTTTCCTTTTCTTTTTTACTCAGAAATTCCCTGTCATTGTAATGACACCCTTTTTCATTTGTTACTTATCAATATTTTCATTGTCTCTTAGCCGTGTGTGTGTGTCTGCTTATCACCTATGATTCGTCTCGCATTTCTTTCTGCCTTCCTTTCTTTCTCTTCCTTTCTCTGCCTCGTAAATGAATTCATATATATATATATATATATATATATATATATATATATATATATATATATATATATAAAAGAGAGAGAGAGAAATTAGGAGGATTTGAAATAATCATAATTAAGTAATTCATCGAGTCTAGAAGAATACCCAACAGAATGTAGAAAACACTGGACGGCCGTTTCATCCTATATTTGGGTTTCATCAGCAGTGCGCATCCACTACCGAGAATTGAAACCCGAACAGTTACGATAGAAGACAAACGTCATACCTACTGTACCATTGGTTTTATGGGTAAAAGAGAAACTCGGAGAAGTTCTACCACGGAATTTGTGATCGAGCGGTGCTATATCGAGTCTAATTCGTTACCGCTTCGTCACCGAGAACCGTTGGTACAGTTGGTATGGCGTTTCCCTCCTGTCGTAACTGTTCTGGTTTCAATTGTCGGTACCTCTGAACAAATCCTAGTTCAGCACTTCAAGTTAAGTCTTATCTTAGAGTATCATTCCAGATATCAAAATGATATCAAAATGGCTAGTTTACGATGGGCCACAATTGAAGAATCGACTTATGATTCCTAATGTGATTCCAGCCTTTATTTTTACTTTAGTAGGTGTTCTAACATATGCTGGCACATGATAAGTGATTCACGCTTGGGCGATCATGTATCATTCGATACATAAAAAATGTTTTCCAGCAGTAGGTTGCCATCTCTTTCTGCGGTAGACAGCTTGCCAACCAAGGCTAAAGAATTATGCTATTCAAGCCAGAGCTGGGAAGAGAAGGGAATGATCCATATCTTTCACAAGGCATTTGTGCTTGAGTGAATATACCGAACTCGACTGGGATTCGAACTCGGCTCTCCGATTTGATATTTCAGGGAGATATCCATTAGACAAAATGCAAATCCATACTTTTCTCAAAAGCAGGGGAAGTACCGTTAAGAAATTGACATTAAAATAAAATAAAAATAATAGACATTGACAGGGTGATAAATTATATATTATACAAAGTAAAATTTGAATGAGAATTAAAAGTAGAATTTAAATTTAAAAGTGTCAGATACATCTGAGAGCCTCTGAACAAGTTCTAATCTCTATGTATAAAAGGCAGGATATGTGTGTGTGTGGGGGGGGTGTGACGAGTGCACGGCCGCAATTTTCGACGGATTTGCACCAAAATTTACATGCATATACTCCAAGTTAGCCGGAAGGCCAAGACCGACGTTGCATTTCCCAACTACCATCGATAGTGGAAATAATCGATTTTATTAATGCTTCTACGGAAGTTTTCAAGTAATTTGCGGCCATTTTCTACTGGCCAGAGTGAGAGCCTATAGCTGGCTGCCATGAACAGGCAGGAAGTTTCTATTAGCCAGCGTGAGAGCCAACAGCTGACTGACACAAATGTTAACTAGCATGCTAGCATGCAAAAAAAAAAATCAATAGCTGCATTCGTCACAAGTGGGAGTAATTTAAATCTGCATGGCACTTTACTCCAATTGGCTCATTCGCTTGCTTAAACTCAACGTTGATTTAGATTCCGCAGAACTGGGTTGGGTGTGAGAAGTATTTGTTGTTAACATTCTTTTTTCATTCGGTTTTTCCAGTTACGAGTCCTTTTTTAAAGCTGATCGTTTTGTGTTCATTTTGTTTAGTACTTTTTTCGTAACAGATTTAATGTCTAGTATAGAGCTTAGAAAAAATTCGCAGTTTGAGATAGGCAAGAAGTTAGACATGTAGCAACATCAGCACGGCAAAGGGCACTCCTTTAAAGGCAAGGAAGGGCAAAAATATTTTAAGTCAAGTGATAGCGATTGCTGTATGAGTCGTACGATTTTTGAATCAAGCACGGGCAACGCCGGGCCATGCTGCTAGTTCAGCATATAGATAAAATTGTACTATTGAATTCCGCCAAATAAAAAAATACATAGAGTAATATCTATATCTGAACAATAAGGTGACACCATTTTTTTTGTTGTTGTTCTTGAGAAATTTAACGTTATATAATCTTTTTGTCATTTTCCTTCATTTTACCCACCGAGCCATATGCTATGGTTACCGACATTTTATGTGATCCGTCTGCGTAAATGAATCATTATGTTCTACCGTCGCTTCGCTTTTGTCGAGGTAAATGTCTTATATTTAACGGTAAAATTGTCAGAATCTTAGTTTCTTCACACGAGATTTCATATTAACATCTCTCGTCCTAACAGTCATGACAAGCTTTATCCAGCTCCAAAGACGATAGCCTGAGAGAATTAGACTTTTACGAAACTGGTATTTTTCCCCATCTCGTCATTTTTTTAAGGGAGATAACTCGTTATATTTAGAGTCTTCAAGGAAGATAACTCTGTTTTTTTTTTTTTTTTTTTCTATTTGAGGATATTTTATTATTTGATTGTATTCTTCCTAAGATACCAAATCTTTGTGCAAAATGAAATTTCGAATTTTACTACTTTGAGTAGTATCTCCTGGTGGTACCAGCCTGGCTTTTTATGGCGCTTGTCAAGAAAATGTGGCTTCCTTGCAAAGTCCCATCTCCTCTTTGAATAAAATGCAAAAGATGGAATTATTCAAGTAGATTTAATTTGATTTTACTGGATCATACCAGCAATATACCGCGTGTAACTGCAAAATTAAAAAGAACAGGATAAAATACTTTTGTGTGAGACTCAATGTCTTTGCTAAAGAGCAATGTTGAGAGGAAAAATATTATTCAGGCCTTCAATAATACTACCAACATTCATACTCTGGCTTGCCTCTATAAATTCGATTCAACAACCATCACGAAAACGGTGTATAATTTTTTAAAAGTGGTCACAGTAGAGAGGAAAACTGGATCAGGAGGTCACAACAGCAAGAGGGATGATTTTTTCAACTTAGAGCTAAAGAAATCAATTAGAAAAAGATTCAACTCAATCTATACGACTTTTGGCATGAGAGAGACAAGTTTCAGCTATGACAGTTCAAAGACATGTGAAAAATACTTTTAAATGATATCGTACGGGAAACCTATCAGGCAAGCTTTTACTCTAGAACAGAAAATTAGAAGGTTAGAGAGGGCAAATATAATCTTGAATAAGTTTTAAAATGATCCTATGATATATATATATATATATATATATATATATATATATATATATATATATATATTATTTTTGCGTTAATGTTAGTTTTTTTAACCCTAGGTTTCATGACATTTGAGATCGACAGGGTTTGTCTGACGATCGCAAAGTACGTGAAACCCATGGTCACAAACTCACATCAACACAAGTAAATATGTTGGCTCTATCGCTGATATTGAGGGCTTTCAATGTAAAATTACATATACATACAAAAACACACACAGATATATATATATATATATATATATATATATATATATATATATATATATATGAACTTTATTTCAATACTTCATGAGCTTCTGTTCCTTAGCAATGATTAATTAATGATGAACATCACATTTTCGTTCATGATCGATTTGACCAAGTTTCTTCTGTTAAACTTGGAGATTAATTATACATTCTTATTACTAAATGTAGAGCTAAATATTGTTATAAAACCCCGGAGAATTCCCGTAAGATGTCTTTAACCATTTCAAAGATACAGCGTTTCTTAATCTAACAATTGGACAATTTTGTTTTTACACGATTTAGACAATTTTGCTGTGACAAGCGGTAAAGAATTCCATGCCTGTTCCAAACGGACGTGAAGACTTACGGTCACATCAAGTTGAAACATTGGTTTCCGTACGATCAACCGAAGTTCAGCAAAGTCGAGCCTGGTCCGTACTGAGATGGGTGACCGCTGGAAAATATTATGATCTCTGAGCTTGGATTTTACTGGTGGTGTAATAGATAATGGCTTGTAATTGTTAATCGGAGAGCCGAGTTCAAATTCGAGTTGTGTTGGTATGAATCCACTTCTTCTTTCCCCCAGGTATGGATTAATTTCAAAACTTGTGTCACTAAATCATTATTATCTCCACATCTCAAAAAATTTCTTACAATCTGAAAATATATTCGAGCTTAAAGTAACCAGCAAAAGGTTGATAAGCCGTAAAAAACGAATCAATCAATCAGCAAACTGAATTTTCAAAGAAATTAGAGACAACACTTAAACTACATCCCTCTATTGTCCTATATGTGGAACTGGTTGAAAGCGTGGCTTTAAGCATATCTGGTTCCCTTTGTTTTCGGAGTTCTAAAGCGGAGAAGTCATATTTTCTTTCACAGCGGTATACACAGACTATCGAAACTGTAAAGAATGAACTGATGAGGGATATCACCCCCACAAAGCATGGAGAGTAGAAATAAAATGATCTTAACCGTGATTCAAAAAAAAAATCGGTTCAGAATTCCGACAAGGTTAACGAGCTCAACTACAGACACGAAAAAATGTCCTCAAGTTAACTTTTAGACCACATGAACTGCTGCGGGATGTCTTCCCACCAGGCATGGAAAAGAGAAAGAACACGATCTGACAACCCTCCACCACCCCCATAGTTCGAACAAAAAATTAGGTTCAGAATTCCGATAAGGTTAACGATTAAAAGTACAGACACGGAAAGAAGTCCTCAAACCAACTTTTAGACCATATGAACTCATGCGGGATATCCTCCGCTGTCAAGCATGGAAAGGAGAAAGGAAACGATCTGATCCCCACACTCCTCCTCATAGATCAAAAAAAAAATTCTTGTCAGAATTCCGAAAAGGTTAACGAGTACAACTACAGACACGAAAAGATGTCCTCAGGCCAACTTTTGGACCACATGAACTGATGCGGGATATCCACATCCTCCCCACAACAAAAAAAAAAGCATGAAAAGAAGAGAAAAAACGATCTGACGACCTCTGTATGTCGAAGAACCAATTTGGTTCAGAATTCCGACAAGATTAACCATTACAACTAAAGACACGGAAAGAAGTCCTCGGGCCAACTTTTAGACCACAAGTTTTGATTATAACAACAAAGATGAGCTTTATCAATGAAGATTGTTTGTTTTGATGAGTACCCCAGGATATTTTCTTTCTTATTTGACGCACTTGTATTATTAAAAAGAAAGAAAAAAATGGAGTCTGAAAACTAATTACGAGAGTAAAATGGCAAATATATAAACGAATAATGTCTAACTTTTATTTTTCTTCCTTTAATTGAAACAACAAAATTGCGTCAATCAGTTGTTTATAAAACCACCAACGATCAAAAGCAAAATGTTTTTAAAATAGTTTTTTTGTTGTTATTTTTCTTTATTTCATTTATCGGCATGTGCTATACACAGCGAAATTCTATGTGCTTCGTCTCCATAAACGAGTGATTAACTTGGTTTTTTCGTCTCTTGCGTAGAGCATGGCATTATTTTCTGTCTTAATTACTAGGATAAGAAGTTATTATTATTTAAACTATTTTTATTTATTCGGTCGAGCGCGCTCGGACAATTATGCGTCTATCACGGCAACCATCATTGTCATGTATCAAGGTCGAAAGGTCATTATGGTGGCATTACATAGTCAATGTAGGTCCAATTCGTAAGTTCTTGATTTGCTCGCCTGCAGTGTCCTGCAAAGCACATTCTGAGTTCGAGTAAGATTGTAGGAATATCAGTGATGGATCCGTAGAGCTGTGATTTATTTGGATGTTGTCCCCAATAGATCTTAAGTATAGTTCTCTGCATCCGAGTGTAGGTCCCATCAAGCTTAGACTCTAGGATTTTAGTTAATACTAGCAGGAGAGCCCGGCGTTGCCCGGGAATGTAACAGTAAGAGATAGATCAAGTATCGACCATCATAAAGACTGAAAAATAAAATTGACAAAGATTATTGTTTAAGGTTGACGGACACGCATGTCTTAATTAGTTTTTTTTTTTTTTTACGAATTGGTCAAACCCAAACTCAAACAAAAACATTGTTTTCAATCGTTATGAGTCTACCGATTGAATAGAATTTTATTATAAACAATTGTTATGTAAATGGAATTTTTAAAGCATTCTGAATGTAAAAATAAAGAAAAAAGTGTGCAAGACAATAAGGAACACTACCAGCCAAAAAAAAGTGAACTTTTGTTGAACTCGGTTGAAAAATGTAGGGAATCCGATCCCATATATAAACGAAAACACACACAAACATGGGTTTTATAATAAGTATAACTCGATATGAGTTGTTCCCATTTCATTCTCGCGACAGCGATGCCTCTTAATCGTGTTTTCAAATTGATTTCGTGCAAAAACAATTGTGTTTTTCCAATTTTGGGCGCTGTCAGAACTACCGCAAGGTAATTCTACGTAGTCCTGTGAAGTTTTGTTGAAATCGGTTGAAAAATTTAGGAAATCAGATCCAATATATTAACGAACACACACACACACACACACACACACACACACACACACACACACACACACACACAACCTGTGTTTTATAATAAGTATGATCTAAGCAGTCGCACTATACATCAACATCGCATCTACAGTGGCTAGAAAGAATATCAGCTTGATGTTTTCTGGTAGATCAAATTTCCAGATTACATGCATTATATTCAGTGAGGCCAAGGCCTATGCTATTTCGAATGTCCGCTTCCTTTTCCGTAGAATTTATTTCGTTTCTCAGGTATGTAAATGATTCGGCATATTTAATTTATGGTTCCACCTGAGACAGTTTTTATTAGGTTTTGCTGGTTGAAGCTTATGAATTCAGTTTTACAAGTACTGACATAGAGTCGTACATGGTTAACATCATTTTCTAGATTATGTCGGAGAGCTGTGGTATTTGCAATGCTGTCCGTAATGACAGCTGTGTCGTCTGCATAGTCTATATCGATCAAATATTATTGCAGAATATCGTCTCGTGAGTCTGGGTATTAAAATAAAAAGCTAGATGATGATAACAACAAAAATTTGGACAATAGTTTGCATGTAAAGAGTGTAATGATAAAGATCATTACACTATTTTCATACGAACTAAAATCCTCATCTTTGTTGTTGTTATCAAAACGTTTCGACCTTTGTGCCCTCTTGTCAGATGTAGGCCGATTCGGTTAACCGACATGGAATTCCGAAATTAAATCTTCGTACCATTTAATCTACGTGGGTAGACTGTTCTCATCCCACTGCCCATGTCTCGAGATAATTCGTCTTTTTACTATTTATAGTGCTGCTTTTTTTTTTTTTTTTATCTCCCCGTTTTCACGGGACAATAGACCAGTTGATTAAAGCATTTCTTCGTAAATTTGGTGACATTGTCATTTTGAGTTCAATAGATGGGACGGTCATTATGTACAGAGCAATCTCGTATCTCGAACGTCTCGCATGTCGAATAAATCGGTTTTTGAACAGAATATTCGACATGAAAATACCTCGGTTATCAAAAAAAAGAAAAATTCGGTTCTCGAAGAACATTGCCGAATTGAGTTAACGGGAACGAAATCATTTCTTAGTCGACCGCCATGTTGTATACATTCGTGTGTTGTGCCGTGCTTTTCTTTACTAATTTTATTGTATTGTGCTTTTTTTTTCTCTTCATTAATCCTTACTCATGGCTCCAAGGAAAGCTAGCAATGATATAAGGTAAAAGAAACAGAAAAGTTAAGAGAAAAACAATTGTTGATGATACTGCCTCTTCCTACTCAGTTTCTTATGGCAAAACCAACGATCTATACTATTCTTATAAATAAAGAGACGATCATGTCTTTCCTTCCCTTTTCCAAACAATATCAACTCTTTCCTTCCCCTTCCTTTTAGACCATCAACTCTCCTACATACAGGTACGATAAAATTGAAATGTTCTTCTATATTTTAAATGTTTAGTATGAGGTCTATTTGTTTCTGAGATTTAATGATTATCATTAGTTTTGGGCATACATTTATACACAAGGTACTGTTTAAATAAGCAATCATCTTGTGACCTCGAATGGAATAATCCATTTTACATTAATTTCCTATTGGAAAAATTGTTTCGGATTACGAACATTTCGGGTTACGAAGTGGCTTCAGAACTAATTAAATTCGTGAGCCGAGGTTTCATTGTCGGAGACACGTGGAACGATAACAGTTTACACCTATAGATTAAATAAAAAAATGTTTGGAACTCCCTTTAGTTTACTCAAGTTGCCATACGGCCATTGAAAAATATATAGTATCTTCTATTTGTTTTACAAGGATTTTTCTTGAAGAGGATGGTACATCATTTTCATAATAAAGAAAGAGACATTAGTGAATGAATATAACTATCGATAATTGGAAATACGAAAATTCTGTTTTTTTGTCTGTTTTCTCTCAATCTCTGACGAAGGATTTAATAAAAGTGAAACATGTTAGATCGATATACGTTTCATATTTCTTCTTTTATTTTATCATCCTATCGGATTCCGTTTTGTATTTGATCTACATTTGATCAGTAAGTTAATTATCGATATGTTAAGTTTATAACTATGTCCACTACTTGGTTGTTTGATTCCCTTTTTTACGGCTTATCAACCTTTTATCGGTTATTTCAAGCTGAAACATATTTTGGATTGTAACTATATTTTTTGCGAGTGAATATTGCATTACTAACATTTTGAGAATAATAATGCTTTTTCCAGAGTCAATTTCTACTATTTAACACATAGGTATGGGGGGGGAGATAAATGCATAACTTTCCAAAGTGAAGGGTGCATAAGTGAATAAATCGAACCAAACTGGAATTCGATCGCAGATCCTCGACTTGACATTACGACTCCCAAGCTTTTTCTTTATTTGGTGAAAGTTAGTAAAATAAAAACAAACTGTTAAATAGTTTTACTTATATGTTTATACCTTTCCTTTTTTTAACTTGTGTGTAAATTTAATCAAATCGAAAAGATAGAATTGGACTCAATTTGTACTTTTAACTTATCGCTTCGTCAGCAATAGGAAGTAAAAGCTACTTTCTGATATATTTTGGCAGACGACATTTGTTGTGCTTAGTGTCTTTCAAAGGAAGGAAAGAAACGTCAATTATTTCAATGATTCCCCGCTGCCAAACCAGCCGCTACATCATTTATCGATATTGCATTTATCTTCAGAACAAACAGTTCATCCCAAATAGAAATTATATCCTCGTTTACTTCGTTACGGCTGTCAATTTGTTATGGCGCGCCTTTTTACTCCAATCTTTTCCTCATCAACATTGTGACTAGCGTTCTACGATTTTTACAAACGGCGCTCTCTTGTTTTTAGATCATTCGAAATTTGGTTCCTTTTTTTTCTGTCAATTATTTTTTTTTTATTTTCTCGCTTTCATTCAGTCATACTCCCCCTTTTCTTTTCCTTTTTATTTCTTCTTTTCTATTCTGTTTTGTGTTACTTTTTTTTCCTTTTCTTCTTCCTTTCTTTATCTGTTCCTTTTGTTATACTTCTTCGTTTTCATTTTTTGTTCATATCCTTTTTCTATTCCCGTTAAGTCTTTCTTTCATTTTTTTATTCGTTTTCGTCTTGCTTTCTTTTAGTCTCGCGTTTGTTTTCTCTCACTTTTTCAGGTTCTCTTTCCTTTCTTTATTCTTTCTTTTCTTCTTCTACTTATTACTTGATTTCCTTTTCTTCTTTTAATTCTTGTTTATTTTTCTTCTTTTGTTTGTTTACTGCTTCTTTTTCTTTGTTATTTTACTTCTTTTGTTTTCGTAATTTTCTTTTTCTTCTTCCTTTACTTTCGTCTTCTTTTTTACACTTTTTTTCTTTTACACTTTCTTTCATTTATTCTTTCGCCCATTATATTCTTTAATTTCTTGATAGTCCTTTTTATTTTCTTCTTTTATATTCTTCTTCTTCTTCTTCTTCTTTTTTTTTCTTCTTCTTCTTCTTCATAGTCCATTTACTTCTTTTTCATTTTCTTCTTATTCCTTCCTTCCTTTCTTCTTTCGTTTTATCGGTTCGTTTTTCCTTTTTAATTTGCTTCTTTTTCTTTATACTACTTCTTCTTTTCCTTTTTCTTTTCTATTGCATTCTTCTCCTTTTTCCGTTTTCTTCCTTTACATTTTTCTTTACATTTCTTCTTCTACTTCTTCTCCTTTAAATTCAGCTATTCTGATTCAGCTTCTCTTTCAATCCAATCCTTTTCTTTTTTTAATTCTATGCGTGTGTATGTCATAAAGCAAAATTATAGAATGAAAAGATTGTGATGCGCCAATATCAAAAGGAAATTGCATCTCATCTAAGTTACAACTAGTACAAGGGCAAATACAGCTACTGGCTGAAATTAAACCTTCTTCCACTAAAATTCCAAAGATGTATTCACAAAGTCAGTATAGTCACATCAAAGAAGACGTTCAGATGGAAGACAAAATAAGGGTGTCTATTTGATTGGGTGAGCTAGTGTGGGAAAAGTGATAGATAGAAAAAGGTTTTTTCAAAGAGTTGTTTCGGAACTGTCAAGCGATCTAGACGTGTTTTCTTTCGTGTCTGAAACGGCTCCCCACTGGAGTAGGGAGAGACCCTACTGGATAGTTAGATGTATACGTTCACGTTAATAAAATAGCTAAGTTAAAATTCCCAGTGTCGAGGTTATTTCATCTCTGACCAAATCAATTAGCGATCACCGACCGAGAGAGAAGAATCCAACTTTATTATCGAATCGACGCCATCACCACCCCCAGGGGCTACACACAAACACACACACACACACACACACACACACACACATATATATATATATATATATATACTAAAAATATCCGTGACCCGTTGGGTCACTGGCGCTTCAGTTTATAAGACATTAAAGTTGAAAAAAAAATGTGTGTTTGGAGACAGTTTAATGTATAAACAACTCACATTTTTAAATCGTATACACTTAAAATACTTTTAAATCAAACTTAATTTTTTTTTAATATCACAAAAGTTATTTCTAAATCATGTTCAGATGAAAATATTTTTGAAATATGCCAAAATATTTTTTAAATATCTAAAATTTTGTTTTTTTCAAAGATAGCTGAATTATAAATAAGCATGTACACTTCACAGAGAGGTGGAAAGAGAGAGGAGATAAGAGAGAGGTGTAGAAAGAGAGAGATGGATAGAGAGAGGTGGAAAGAGAGAAAGAGAGGTGAAAAGAGAGAGATGTGGAAAGAGAGAGTTGGAAAGAATGAGAGAGGTGGAAAGAATGATAGAGGTGGAAAGAGGGGGCGTTTTTTTTTTCTTTTCGTCTCACTGCCAATTCATGTGTACGTACCATTTCCTTCTTTCCCCGCCCTTACCGCACGATAATAAATTTACATCTTTCTTTCCCCCACTCTCTATATATGACTTCGTGTGCACGGTGGTAAACGCACTTACAAACAAAGTTCACTTAATTCTAGTATATATATATATATATATATATATATATATATATATATATAGAGAGAGAGAGAGAGAGAGAGAGAGATTTAGTGATTTTTGAGATTTAGTGCTACAAGTCTTATCAGAGCTTGAGTAAATGGATGGCGGAGCACAGCTTAGGAGAGATTAGCAAAAAACAAAATTTATTAAGAGATACAAAGGAAAGGAAATTGTGGAGATCCACGATCGTCAACGTCTTGAAGGAACTCTCTTTACCAAGCGTAGCCTAGGTGTGGCACTAGGCCAAAAGTATAGCGCGTCCAGTGAAATCAAACTCACTACTAAGTCGTAATTGATCTAGCGGGACAATCTTTCTATTACTCCACGTCGAATTGCCCCAATGAGTTAAAGAATACTATAGCGATTTACTAAGCGTAGCTTGTGTGGCTCAAGGCAGATCTAGTGAGACAAGCTTGTTAACCATCGCCACGTTGAAATATCCATCATTCATATCCTCAGGATCTCTATCTACTTCCACCTCGTATGTTCATATCACTTACCTCATTCTGTAACCCGCTCCCTTGAATGGTTCTTCAGTCTTATATTGGGTAGATACCTCGGTACCTTCAAGTCTTTTCTTTCCTTTGAGGAAATTATTTAAAATTTACCGCCATCGCAGCATAGATTCATGTTTTTTCATTTTTAATAAGATTTTAACGGTTTCTGAAGAATTTCGCAAGAGCAGATATTTTTTTATTTATTGATTGATTGAAATGTTTTCAAGGATTTGTTTATGTTGCAAATATTCGATTCTACTAATATCTGTTTATTTATTTATTAGTCAGTCGATACACAACGGTTTCCGATAGGAAAGGCGGCAAGAAACAAGTAAAAGTAAGCAAGGCGAAAACCACTAAAGATCGCCAACGATATATATATATATATATATAGAGAGAGAGAGAGAGAGACCATACAATATATATATATATATATATATATATATATATATATATGATCAGCACCCCACTCTCTTCTCAGTATGTTCTTTCCCTCTTCTACCTTCTCTCCCGCCTACGAGTCAAGGGCCCGGGAACTTTGAAGAGATCCGACTCGAGAATGACCTGATTCCAAAATCAAGCTGCGGTTGACTATAAGTGAACTCCAGGCACCGTCAGGCTCTCCTGCTTCTATCACGTGATCATACCCTACTGAGAGTTTATTGAATCTTTGGCCACACGCATATTTGCACCCCATCGTCCTGCGTCCCCGGTCAAGAACGAAGGGAACCCACGTGACGTTTTTCGGGGACAACAAAAACCTAAAAGATGAATAAATAAATAAATAAATAAATAATTTCAGTTTCCCGTCAGATGAGTTGCAGACGAACATCGCCGAGCGAATCGTCCCAATTCCAAATCGACTGCCCATGACTGAAATAAAGACAGCAAAGTATATCGACTACAGTATTAAAAGGACTGCTACCTAAATAAATCGACCAATGCTGTAGACCCCCGACCATTTCAGAAAGAAAATTGCCGACCGACAAAATATTGTTTTAACATGAGAACGCTCGCTTCGGCGAATTCGAACTCTGTGGAGATATCAACTCGACTGAACCATCAAGACAGATAAGTTGATTTCTTGCCTTGATATTTTCATGTTTATGTATGTATTCGCTCGTACATTGTGTTCTTTCATGATCCCTTTCCTCTTTGATAAACGACTTTTTTTTTTATTTCTTTGCCTGTTTCTGTATTTCTAAATAAATGTTTTATTTTGAAACCATCGTCTTCCGTCTGTTTTTCGTTGACTCCCTTGTGTCGCTTCGATCCCTGAGTGAAAACCAAGAAAAGAGACTACATTTTCCTTTTTTTTTTTAATCCGTGGTTCACCTATATGCTACACATATATATATATATATATATATATATATATATATATATATATATATATATATATATACAGAGAGAGAGAGAGAGAGAGAGAGAAGAGAGAGAAAGATATAATTAATACAAATGTATCACTTGGCTGACTGATGTTATTATACAGCACGGCAGCTATATAGTTTCATAGACGGACATTTTTAATTGTACAGTCTGCCCTTCGGGAATTTTTACCAATTGACAATCGTTTGTCTCACTTTTCGTTATATTTTTACTAAGTTTGATGTACAGTGCTGTTCGAAAAAAGTGAGCAACCTGATATGTTTTACCAAATGTTCTCTTCTCCGATGAAACGAAAGTTTAGTTAAATTCAAAGGATAGGCGATCTAAAATCCGAAGAAGAAGCTTTGAAATCTCTTTAAATTTAGCAGTAAGTACTGCCGAGTATCCTTTCAGTATAATGTTCTGGGGATGCTTTTCTTTTCATGGAACTGGTTTCTTAAAACCTATTGAAAGACCCTCAGGAGCGAGCAGTACAAGAGAATTTTAGTGTCTTGTCTGCTCCCATATGCTGAAAGGGTGAAAATCGACCCCACCAAGCTCATTTTTATGCAGGATAATGCTTCCTGTCACAAATCAAAATTGATAAAGGAATACTTTGATGAGAAGCAGGTGAGTGTTATGATATGGCCGCCCAAATCTCCTGACCTCAACCCCACAGAAAATTTATGGAGCATGTTGCTTAACTGCTTTCTCGAGAGCCTGTACTTTATAATGCTCCAATAATTCAAAGAGATTTCAATTTAGCTCAACATTCGTTTCATCGGAGAAGAGAACATTTAGTAAAAAAAAAATCAGGTGAGTCACTTTTATCCAACAGCACTGTAGTTAATTTGTGTACAAGTTAGGATATTGTTATTATTAGAGCAATCAAAACTGTTTCAATACGGTAGGCAGTTTAATAAAATAAGAATGAAACGTTTTTATTTAATTTTCGAATGTTTTTATTTCTTTCATTTATTTTCTATCGACACAATTCGATATTCGCTTCACTTCCGTACCACCACCACGACGCGTACGAGGCGCGTTTGGTGACGACGACGCCGGCACGTCGCGGTCGGCGCGCGCCCGAACTATGACTCAACCGTTCGCTAGCAACAGCCGTCCAATTTTTATCGGCTGCCGATCGGACGCCACTAGGTGAGCGGCAGGTTTGCGCCTGGTCCTAGTTCTGGTTCTGGTCAGACGATCACCAGCCAGCTGGTCACGTTGAAGGGTCGGCCGGCTTGTCGCGTTGTCTCACATCCGCAGCCGGGAACCAATTCCCTTCTTACTTGCTGCCCGTCGACCGACCGAGGGGCGTCTATTCCCCTACTTTTTAATTTGCGCGTCCGTTTCATATAACCATGTTCTCCTCTCTCTCCCTCTCTCTCTATCCCCCCTCTCTCTCTCTCTTTCTCTCTCTCAGTTTGTGTGCAAGTGAACATATGTGTACGTACATTTGTGTCAAATGTCGAAGCTATTTCTTCTTTTTCATAGTTTTCTTTTCTCTTTATACTCGCATTCTATTCCCTTTCCTTCTTTTTCTCTTTTGGCTCTGAGATAATATAACAATGTCATTTTCTGGTATCACAGAAGAAATCTTCTTTTTTTTTTTTTTGGTGGGGGGGTAAAAGATCGATAGATTCTCGAGATAGATAGATAGATAGATAGATAGATAGATAGATGGCGATATAAAAAAATCATGGCAAAATCCTTAAGCATTTGTAATTTTCATTTATAAATCCATTCCCCTACTCTATAAAGTCCATCTGCAATCAACATTCAGAAGATAGGTCCATTTCATTTGTATTAGTTTAGCAACGCATTTTATATTTAATTCATTTGCAGAATTAGTGCTTCAGAAAAAAAAAAGTATCTTATTCCCTGATCTCCACAATTACGACCGATCGGAGATTCCGTATTTGAGAAAATAATGGAGCACCTTGTCATTTTCATCTCAGATTCTGAAAATTTCTAGCCTTCAAAGATTCAAAAAAGGCAAACATTTCTCTTGACAACCAGGGCCATCAGATGTGCAACCACTAGTTTTTTTTTATGGATATACCCAAAGATTTATTTTGTAGGGATATTATCCCGAAACACATGCTGCTCAATGAACCGAACACATGCTGCTCATTGAATCGAACAGGTGCTCAATGAATTGAATACATGCTGCCCCAAAAATTGAACATATGCTGCTCAATGAATCGAACAGATTCGCAATGCATTAAACACATGCTGCTCAAAGAATTGTACACACGCTACTCAATGAATTGAACAGATGAGCAATGAATCGAACAGATGCTCAATGACTTAAACACATGCTGCTCAAAGAATTGTACACACGCTGCTGAATGAATTGAACAGATGATCAATGAATCGAATAGATTCTAAATGCATTAAACACATGCTGCTCAAAGAATTGTACACATGCTGCTCAATGAATTGAACAGCTGCTCATTGAATTAAACACATGCTGCTCAATGAATCGAACACATGCTGCTCAATGTATCGAACAATAACTGCTCAATGAATTGAGCACATTCTGCTCAACGAAGCGAACAACAGGTGTTCAGTAAATCTAGTACATAACGTTCAATTAAAGAACTTTCAACTTATGCAGTAAGTCTTCTTACAAACTCTTCATGAAGCAAATACAAACTTTTGCTCTTACTAAGACACAAAGGTCTTTCTTTCGTTCGTTATAGTCGCTCTTCAATTTTCATATTCATATTGTTTTTATTATAAAGCCTATAATTATTTGTAATTTTTCATATAATGATTCCGGCTAAATTTGGGTTAATCAATCGTTTTTTTTTCAAATGTTTATGAATTTCCGATACTGAAATTATTCTGTCGTACTTTGTTTTGACGAATCATTTCCTCACTTTAATTGACCAAAACCTTGATCTCCAGACGAGGAGTGATTACCAGTCTCATTATTGACACACGGACACTGTTGTCCTTATCTTTGTTGCTATGTTGAAGACGTTTCGTACGTTGTACCCACCGGCCTTCTTCCGGTGCCTGTCAGCCTGGATAATCTTCAGGAAATTTTAAAATGAAAGATTTACTTAATCTATGGTTATAATCTGCTCTCGATTCGCTGTCCCTATAGAGACATATCGCTTCATTTTTACAGACTGTTATATTAATGCCGTTTTCCACACGGTTTTGGCTGAATATCAATTACCCACCTCAGGGTTTTAATTCAAGTTGCATAATAATGAGTTCAAATTCACGACCATTCTATTAATCCAGTTGGTTTTTGTCCCGTTGGCTAATCCTGAACCTTACTTAGAGCCATAAAGTCAATGGTTTTAATGCCTGCCTGCTGCTGCCACTGATCCTGTCACGCTTGACCAGCTTCTCTTTTTTTTATTGCTTCTCCTGAATATTTGTTGTGAAGCTTGTTTCTTTTCCCTGTTTCTGTTTCCTCACTAATGTCTCCCATATGCATCTCATTTCTATACTAGGCCATCTGACTTGGCAGTCAGGGCTATCCTAGTCTATGCGCTGATTCATTCAAGCATCTGATCAAGATGTTTATATCTTAACTAATCAGGCTATGGGTGAAAAACTTTGTATCTTTAAAAAAATACTCTGAATGACATGAACGTTTGTATAGCTAATAATGATGGAAATATTGAAGATTAAAATGACACGAGTAGATCGATCTAAATCGTGAAGTGAAAGGAAATCCTGAACGGCCTCTCTTCCAGTCCCTTTCGTACTAATGAATGTGTCTACCAGGGCTGCATCTTTGGTCCTATTTTGTTTTTGATTTTCATTAACAACCTTCTCGACGGCATCTTCTTTGGTATCTACGTTGATAACACAACCATTTGTCGGTTTGATAAGATCAAGATGACAGCTGATATACAAAACGACTTTCAGTCTATTGTTAACTGGGGCAAATAATGGCTTGTTAATTTTAACGTCTATAGGACTAACTGCTCACAATTAATCATCTAAGAGGTCTATTTCTGCCTGCCATCTGCATGGCTGATGTTGATTCCAGGAGAGTGACCTGTTGTGTCTTCTCGGGCTATAGTTCCGCAAAGTCATTAGCACAACACTGTTGCATTCTCCATTTGTAACGCCTTTCCGTACTTTTAACGCATCCACTTTCAGTTCAGTTGTTTCGGCGCCTTCTTCCTTCAGTCTCCGTTTCATGAGATGAAATGCATGGTCTATTGGGTCACGATCCGGTGATTGACTTGGCCAGTCTACAACGTTTCTCTGATGGAACCCTTTTTTGTGTTGGCAGTATGCTTTGGTACATTGTCCTCCTGCATGATAAACTTCCTCCCGATTAGTCTGGATGCATTTCTCTGTAAATTACCAGACAAAAAATGTCTGTATACTTTTGAATTATTTTTTCTGCTATCATCATGAATTACATCATCAATATGAATGGACCTGTTCTAGAAGCAGCCACGCAAGCCCAAGCCAAGAGACTGCCTTCATGAATCTTCACATATGATCTTGTATGCTCTGGATCATAAGCAGATCCTTTCTTTCTTCACAGTTTAACCTTTCCATCATTTAGATGGATGTGGCAGACTTCGCCACATTAATCTAACTTCAGATTAGGAAACAAAACTGCCCTTTAAAAGGATAAGCAAAAGACATCATTACACATAAAATATGTATTTAACAAGATGTAAAATATCAAACGTCGATGTGAAAGAAAGCGTGCATTTAAGTTAGAAAATGTTGAATAAAACAAGAGTTGTCTCCCTTTAACTATTATTTTTGTATTTTAAAGTTCACTGAAAGAAAGTTTATGAGAGTTTCTTGTAATAGTTCTTCTCAGCAAATTTGCTGTGTAAGAAAAGATTATGTGAGTATATAAGGTATGTTCAGTATGTGAGTGGTGGTGTGAGTTTGAAGGTCGCCGCATGGTTTCAACTGCCGTGGATTCGTTTGGCAGCTGAATTCTCACTAATTAGCTAATAATGTTTCTTGCTTACATATTTCACCATAGGCTCCAAACCGCTGCGCGGGAAGAGTTATTCTTCCCGTGCAGACGATCTCATTAGTTGTCATTGACCAATCAGCGATCGAGATTTGGGGACACTTAAGAAAGCTTCTGGGATCTGTTTCTCCCCAAAAGCACAAAATTGACTACATGAAAATAGAGCGATTACAAAATTGTCGCATTGCTGCGATTTGTAAATTGTTTATAATAACGTATTGGTGATTTATTAACCAATGAATGCTTGGCGTTGTATGTGATTTGTATTTGTGTATCGGCAAATGGAGATTAGTCTTTGTCTCAGCAGTTCATAAACCAGAACTTTTTGCCATTCATATCTGTACTTCTTTTGCAAATTTCAATCTGGCCGACGGATTCTTAGTTCTTGTTATATACCCTCTATATTTCTGCCCTCGAAGACATCTTCGAATTATAGCCTGTGAAACCTTCACCCCTGTACAGTGGAAGTTGTTGGTGATGTATCTGATTGTAGCTTTTTGGTTCTTCCTCACAGCCCTCACAATGTCATCAACTGTTGTTGTTTTCCTTAACAGACCTGTTCTATGTCTGTCGCTCAGTAGAGCACTAGTTCATTTTTTTGCTTAGGACATTCTAAATTGCAGTTTCAGCTACGCCCAACGTTTGTCAAATGTTCTGATCAATTTTTCTTTTCTCAGGTTCGAAATGGCTTGTTTTTCTCCCATAGACAGCTCTCTTGTCGTCATTTTGATTTATCCAACTTTACTTGAAATGCAGTCTTTGCATGTGAAACCCAAGATTATCCATTCAGCCTTTATTTAATATTTAAACAATTCATCTAAAAGCAACATTTCGGCATCAATAAACACCTGTCATTTACATATTCCAATAGTTTTGCCAAAATGCGTGATTTCAAACAAAAGATGAGATGTCCTACGTTACTTAACACATCGAAATGTAAACACCAGGAAATAAAAGCTGAAGCTCTGAAATCTTGTCTCATATTCATCTTTTGATCTTAAACCCAAATGCTTTCAGTGAACAACAAAACAAAGGAACTGGCCTTACCGTTCCAATACTTTTGGTGAAGACTCTCTCTCCCCTCCCTCCTCCTCTCTCTCTCTCTCTCTCTCTCAATATATATATATATATATATATATATATATATATATATATATATATATATATATATATTGGTGAAGACTATATAAATATATATATATATATATATATTCAATCATCCTTTTACAAATTGATTCTGTCAGTTATACAACTGAAGTGGAGATAATTTAAAATTGAATCTATTTTAAAATTTCAAACTGCTAAAGTGGTTATTAAATTGAGAATTTGAAATCCAAGGCATTTAAAACAAACGGTTCCAGTTTGTTTACATCTGCGCAGTATGAAACTGCTTTAATCCTAACTGCGCAGATAGATGCTGTCACTATTCAGCTAATAGTTTCCAGTAAACATCTTACACAACATGGAGTGGTGAACAATGTAAGAATCGGTGTATTTTTTTGTTAAAAATACATTAAGTTACTAAATAATAAAAATTCAATTTATAAATTCGTTGGTGGTTGATGCAGATCAAAAAACTGCATTAACTTTTATATTTACTTATTTTTTACTTATTTTTTCTTAAGTGCCTCGATATCTAGATTTACTGCATGCATAAAAATGAAGACGGCAAATGACAGAGTGTCCACCAGACGTTATGTTAAGTAAGCCATTCTAACGAGAGCAAATATTCAAGCTGCGTCAAACTTTACAAATACATAAGCAAAGCAATAAGCATGTAGCATGATAATGAAAATAATTCATTCTGCAGAAGACATATTTATTAACACATATATTCTTATTCCTTACCAATGTACTTAATAATAATATTATTCCAAAATATATTGAGATAAAAAAAGCTAGCTGGCAAATACTTGACAATATATATATATTCTTGTTATCCACATATAAATTACACTCCTTACTTCCACTATTTCTAAACATCACGGCCATGTCCCGGCATGCCACGCACATTGTAGCGATAGGGATACAGGAAGCGCTGATTTCCCTTTGGAGTCACATGAGTCACTGGACGGCCGCTTAATGACGTCACTGTATACAGCGACGAAAGTGCCGGTTAATATTCAGTTCGTTTTACAGCAGCCATATTGTTTCGTTAGATCGCCGCCCAGCTTCATCGCCAGGGCATCGGCTAAGTCTGTCTCCCCTGCAACATAAAACCATGGTGGCGTTTCCCTCTTGAAATATATCTTACATAAGGAATGAAACTCCATCTCGCAGTTCTAAATTTGGAAAAACCCAAGGCTGGCTGTTTCCCATTGATAGAATGTCTTTGCCTGGCCATAGATGTTTGAATCTGAAGTCTTAAACATGGCTTCTCCAGACACAGCAATATCTCCATATTATATGTAGAATCCATCCTTTTTCTTTCTCTTTACCCTCTGCTTTGCTGTATATGTGATATTTTATTCTTTACGTAGGACACATGGGTATATATGTATATAAAAAATGATAAAAAGAGATAGAACAAAATATATATATATATATATATATATATATATATATATATATATATATATATATATATATATGCATGTTTTATTAAAAAAACAACAGACAAGTTACTATTTTCTTGTGTTAAGCTTTTTCATTTATGTTTTTTTTCTTGTGTTCTGACAAGAGATGATTCGATTTTTTCTTTTCTGGACAATTTTAATGAAACATGCATCAAGGAAGGTATTGCATTATTTTGTCCTAAATATACAACTATATATATATATATATATATATATATATATATATATATGTTGCAATGTCAATTGCATTCTACAGTCCTCCGCATTACTCTTCTTTTGCTCTAGTTTCTTAGTAATGTTTGTGTTTTCTAAATCTTCCACACACGGTTATATATATATATGTTGCAATGTCCGAGGAGTTTTTAGTTTCTTAGGGTGAAAACGACTATAATCTGAAAAAAATGCATATTACTGCCATAGCTGGGCTTGTCCGACCTAGTCTTCACTCTACAGCTTTGTATATGTTCAAATCGTATTACGCGGCCTTGTAATTGATGAATTATTTTCCAATCTGCATCCCCTCTCGTACAGATAAAAAAAATATTACTAGTCTTTAGATACTCTATCGCTATTTCTATGGCAAATGTTCAGACCAGCTACATTCTTTTGATTTTACCGACGCAGCTAGGGCACGCCATCTCGCGTAAAAAAGGGTCAACTCATCCGTCATTTCCATGGGAATGACTGCGTAATTTGTGTGCTCTCCTTATTTTAAATATAAGAAGGCACCTGGCACTGTCGGTTCCAACACTGCGGTAGCATATCCCCCATTGCACTAAGAGAGATTAGTACGGTGTACTATTGAATCCAGCGTGACAGTTGTCGGGGAATTGCACTATTATTGTCCTTGGTCCGGAAAATAACAGTAACAATGTACTCAGGTTTCACGGGCGATTTCATTTTCCAGTCTTTTTTCACTGCTCTTTTAACTGTCATAGCTGACTCTTTCACGTGCCAAACGTCTCATGGTTTTTGTTGGTTCTTTTCGAATTGATCTCTTTAGTTCCAGGTCCGACCGCCAGATCTATTTTGCCTTTCTACTTATCCCTCTTTTTGAAACTTATTCACCGTTCTCTTGATGGTTCAATGGACTTTGAAAATGGAAGCTTAGTCTATGTTGGTATCATTACTAAAGGCTTTAACGATCTTTTTCCTTTCAGCGTTGTTGAATTTGGAAGGCGTAATGGGACTAACTCAAAACGATTTTAACCTGTTCTTTTTCTAGCTGAATAACTCAAAGAGTTATTCAGTGATTCTTACGATAAATGGTGTCAAAATGGCTAAAGGTCTTATCTGAAAATCCGGAAAAAAGAAACGCAATTAGTTTACTATTCTTTTTGTTTTTTTTTTAAATATTAAACATTTTGTGGGATGGGCAATTATCGCTTTGAACAATGTTGCTGTGCCATCCTATATATATATATATATACCATCTATACTGTGGCTAGAAAGAATCTCAGCTTGAAGATGTCTGATAGATCAGATTTCCAGATTATATCCATTTTATTCAAGACGGTCCATGTTTCAGCTGTAGAAATTGTCTCGCTTTCTAGGTATGGAAATGATTCAATTAGATTTTGTTGGCTCACCAGAGACAGATTGTATTTGAAACTTGCTGACTGAAGCCGATGGATTTAATTTTAACGACATATACATTGAGTGCTAATACATGATGCCACTGTTTGGATATTAATGAAAAACGTGGAGTCTAAGGTTTTATGGAAACTACACTCAGATTATGGGAGCTAGACTTTACATTTCTTGGAGACAGAATCCAATAAAATCAAACATTTATGAATTTATCACTGATATTACTAGAATCTTAAGCAAACGGAGAATGTGCTTTTCAGGAAACTGCTGGCGAGCAAAACAAAAATAGCAAGTGGACACCTAAAGAAGAAATACAGATTGGTCAAACGGCAACCACCTACAGCTCTGGCATGACAGAGAATGGCTTCCTAATGACCTTCCGACTGTGATAGGCCCATGAATGGCTAGCTCGAGCGAACAATATATATATATATATATATATATATATATATATATATATATATATGTTATAAATCATATTGGGTATGTTTGTAGTGATTTTAAGACATATTTATGTTATAATTCTCGAATAAATTATATTTGCTCTACTCTGTATTGATCACTCTTTTATGAAAAGTATTTTTGGTTACTAGAATTTATTCGGTATACAGGAATTCTGTACCCGACAGCGTGCTCAGCAATAAGTTAGTTAAAATTAAGCTCTATCAGGGCATGATAAAATTCGTATCAATATATATATATATATATATATATATATATATATATATATATATATATATATATATATAAATATATATATATATATATAGATATATAAATATATTATATATACATATTAATACGAATTTTACCATGCCCTGATCATGTTATATATATATACACACACACACACACACACACATATATATATATATATATATATATATATATATATATATATATATATATATATATATATATATATATATATATATATATATATATATATATATATATATAATGTGGTAAAATGATGATATGATAAATGATATATTTATATACATATATATGTCTGTCTGTGTCTGTCCGTGTTTTGCATATTTCATGACATTAGACGTTATAGCGTGCGGACATATCAGTTTCAGTAATCATTAATTTCCTTTAACAAGTGTTAATCTATGTCTACTGGTTTGTGCAATCGAAATTCTTAAGAAAGAAAAGTCACATTCCGACTGACTTTGAACATACTTTCGCTTGTATGAGGAAGCCAACGTATAGCTGAGACATGGCAACTACAGAAGACTTGCGCAGTTAAGCAGTGTTCAGTTTACCTACATAAGGAATGTGCATGTCTTGTTTAGATTTCTCAGAATAGATAAGTAGATTATGAAACGGGTGTGATAGATACATGCGAAAAGTATGTTATAGATAGATAGATGTCAAAGAATGTGATACATAGATAGATAGTTAGATACCAAAATAATGATAGATAGATAGATAGATAGATAGATAGATGCGAAAATGGTGTGATAGATATTAAATCAATATCATAGATAGATAGCGAGAGAGATAACAAAAGAATGTGATAGTTAGATACAAAAATAGTGTGGCAGATAGATGGATAGATATGAATAGAATTAGATAGATAGATAGATACCAAAAGTGTCTTATAGATAAACCTCAAAAGAATGCGATACATAAATAAATAGTTAGATATTAAAAGAATGTGATAGATAGATGCGAAAATTGTGTGATAGATACTAAAGCAATAACATAGATAGATAGATAGATAGATAGATAGATAGATAGATACCAAAAGTGTCTTATAGATAAACCTCAAAAGAATGCGATACATAAATAAATAGTTAGATATTAAAAGAATGTGATAGATAGATGCGAAAATTGTGTGATAGATACTAAAGCAATAACATAGTGTGATAGATAGATAGATAGATAGATAGATAGATAGATACCAAAAGTGTCTTATAGATAAACCTCAAAAGAATGCGATACATAAATAAATAGTTAGATATTAAAAGAATGTGATAGATAGATGCGAAAATTGTGTGATAGATACTAAAGCAATAACATAGTGTGATAGATAGATAGATAGATAGATAGATAGATAGATAGATAGATAGATAGATAGATAGAAATAACAAAAGTATTTGATAGATAGATACAAAAATAGTGTGGCAGATAGATAGATAGATAGATAGATAGATAGATAGATAGATGTAAAAGAAATATACTGAGATTTGTCTCATTAAATAAATATATTTTGTTCATAGAAAACACCTCGAAAAGCAGCGTCTCTTAAAAATATAATAAGACTTAGAAATCTTATGGATACAATCTCAGTTTAACTACATCAATGTTTAACAATTTAAATAACGATGAGAAATGTGTAATCATTTTGAGCTTTTACTCATATTCAAACTCATCGCCTTTATGCTGAAAAACAGTCGCAATGATAACCCAGTTTTCTCGGTGTTTCATTTTGTGATACGTTTGGGATTTGGACGCATTCTATCTCAATGTCAGCATTTATCTCATCGATTGTTCGCAGTTATCTGCGATAAAATCATCTTTGAGTTGTCCCCATAAGGAATCATCCATCGGTGTGAGATCTGCTGAATAAACTGGGTACTGATGTGTTCCTTCCGCTGCAAATTGATCTCCAATGCGAGCAATGGTGTGTCGCGTTGGTGGATCTATTTGAAAGTCTTTGAAAATAGTCTTTTCACTTGAGATGGCTTCTCCAGTAGCACTTTTAGGATGAATCTTCTCTTTTCAAATTTTTATTCACGTTTCTGCAATTATTTTTGATCGATTGCACATTAACAAAGTAGTTATTGTTATGTAGGGTGTAAAAGTCTGTACACATTTTTTTTAAGATACCTTGTAAGATTCGCCTGAACTCCTTCATGCATCAATAAATACGGGCACGAAAAAATAAGGAAAGAAAGGGAGACAGAAAGAAAGAACGAAGAAATAAAGCTAAAAGAAAGAAAAATGAAAGGAAAAAACGAATCAAGAAAAATAAATGTAGAAAGAGACAGGCAAAAAGAAGATGAGAAAGAAAAAAAGAAAGAAAGAAAAGAAAAGAAAAGAAAGAAAGAAAGGAAGAAAGAATGAATATATGAATGATACATAAAAGGCATGAGTAAATAAAAATAAAGAAAAAACTGAATGGAGAAAGAAAGGAATAAAATAAAGGTGGAACGAGAGATAGAAAGAACGAAAGAAAGAAAAATACATGCAAGGAGGAAACGTAAAAAAGAAATTAAGGAAAAAAGAAATAATGGAAAAAAATGGAAAACAAAGAAAAAAATCAGAAAGAGTTACAGAAAAAAAGACCGAAGAAAGAAAAAACAGAAAAAAAACGACAAAAGAAAAAAGTGAATAACGAACATATAAAGACGGACTGACAGGAAGAAAGAAGGGAAAAACAAAGATAAAAGAAAGAAAGAAAGAAAGAAACAAACAAACAAACAAAGATAAAAGAAAGAAAGAAAGAAAGATAGATAAAAGAAAGAAAGAAACAAACAAACAAACATCCAAACAAAGGAAAAACGTGATAATAAAGAAAAATAAATGTAGAAAGACAGATATACGGAGAGAAGTTGAGAAAGAAAAAAGAAGGAAAGGTACAAGAATGACAAAAGAAAAGATAGAAAGGAAAATAGAAAGAAAAGAAAAAGAAGACTGAATCAAGAAAGAAAGAAAGAAAGAAGATAAAGGCAGAACGTTAGATGGAAAGAAAAAGAAGTACAAAATCAAGAAATAAAACAAAAAAGAAATAAAGGAAAAATGATTTAAGAAAGAAAGAAAAATAAAGACCTAAAAGATACAGAAAGAAAAATGAAGAAAGGAAAACAGAGAAAAAAAGACAAAGGACATAAAGAAAACGAAAAGGGAAGAAAGAAAGAAAGAAAGAAAGAAAGAAAGAAAGAAAGAAAGAAAGAAAGAAAGAATAAAAGAAAATAGGAAGAAAAGAAAAAACAGAATCAAGACTGAAAGAAAAGCAAATTTAGAAAGACAGAAGGAAGGAAAGAAAAGGAAAAAAAGATATAAAAGAAAACATGAATAAATAAATAAATAAATATAAAAGCAGAAAGAGATAGAGAAAAAAAGAACGAAGAAAAAAAAGACATGAAATAAGGAAAGTAAAAATAAATAAAGACAGAAAAAACGAAACGATACAAAGAAAACAAAGAACGGAAGGAAGAAAAAATATAAAACAAAGAATGAACGAATAAATAAATATCGAACAGATATATATATATAATATATATATATATATATATATATATATATATATATATATATATATATATATATATATATGCAGAGAGACCGATATAGAATTGTAAACAGTTCGATAGATAGAGAAAAGAGAGTCAGGAAAATTTCATATTTATTTATCACCATTAATTAAAAAAATAATGAAAACAAATATTCCAGGCAACATTCTCTTTGTAAACAAAATAAACGGGAAAATAATCAACAAAGAAAAAATCTATCAGAAAAGAAAAAAAAACGCATTTGAAGCCACAAGCATCGGCAAATTTTACGAATAAACAAACACGACTTTCGTTTAAACAATCGGAATCATTTACCGTTTACTTGCTCAATGTAAATATTAATTTTTCCTGAAGAGAAAAGGAGTTTCTTTTTTAAATATCGATATGACAGACAAGTAAACATATCTAAGTTTGAGCAAATTTATATTTTGAATGATGAGAGAATAAATATAAGAAAATGCCATTTTCAAATTAACTCATATATTAAAATAGAAGCCTAAAAACATACGCCTATTTTTAAAACAATCCTACATATATAGAAATATTTGAACTGGTATTTTAGCCGGAATTATTTCTTACTTATTCTAACTCGTGGAAATTTCACTGTTTTCCTATTTTAATATTCTAATGAATCTTAATTCTTCTGTTAATGTTTGAGTAAGTTCATAACGAGGTCTACGGTAATAAAATATCAGTATAAATTCCCCTATCGCGTCGTTAAATATTTTAGGTTAACAATTTTAACAAGATATTGCAAGGACTATGATAAATATAAATGCTGGTCTTTATTTTAAGAAGTGAGTACAAATGAAAAGATTTGAAATTGACAAGTTTTTTTCACTTCACAGAAATAGCCGTTAAATTCCCCTTTTTCCCTTCTTTCATTCTTTCAATTTCTCACTGAAACGAAGTCGTATCTTCCCTTCTTCCAACGCGATCAAAACGTAATAATCTATTAATTAGGCGATATTAGGAGAGTATACCTGTCGTGCGAATTAACGAAGAAAGGGACAAGCAAATTTATAGTAGGTTTATTATTATTATTATTATTATTATTATTATTATTGTTATTATTATTATCTTATCTCCTTTCGTTTCTTTCCGGGTTCCGACAAGGTCAGAAATGGCATCATGAAATTTTCCACAGGGCAATTTTGAAAAAAAAATCATATAAATTTTACATAGATAAAGCCATTTATAAGGTGTAGGCTGTACTCTAGGGAACAATATTTTGTATTTTTTAATCGATTCAGTGATTCTATTGGAATCTTTTCCAATCAACCCATGGGTTCCAACTACCACTGAAATTGCTGATGTTCTCATGTGCTACAATTTTTGAGATTTCGATTTCAAGGTGTGGGCTTGGAAACATTTTTCTTGTTCAAGGCTTCAAGGTTCCAGATTTCAAGATCTTTGTATTTTGATAGTTTTTTTGAAGATCTTCAATGATACATTACAGTCTGCAGGGACTGCCATGTCAATAAGGAGGCACATTTTGTCTTTGCGTTCTCTAATCACGATATCAGGGCGATTAGCTTTGATTGTTCTCTCTGTGTGTATTGTAAAGACCCATAAAATTGTTACAGGTCCTATCTCCGTAACCGAGTCTGGGTGATGTTGATATCAATTTCTTGCAGTTATTATTATTATTATTATTATTTCCTTTGATTTCCGGTGTATATTCATTTCTTTCTGGGTCCCGACCAGAGACCTAAGGTCAGAAATGGCATCATGACATTTTCCACTGATTAGTTTTGAAAAAATAAAAAAACAAATCGCACATATTTTACATAGACAAAGCCCTTCGTAAGGTGCGATCTGTACTTGTGAGTGCAATTTTTTGTATCTTCCCAATGCACAGGCTACCAGGGATTCCTTCAATGAGGCTACTGGAATCTTTTCCAATCATTCCTAGGGCTCCAACTACAACTGGAATTGTTAATGTCCTCATGTGCCACATTTTTGAGATTTAGATTTCATGGTCCTTGTATTTTGACAGCTTTTTGAATATCTTCAAAGATACATTGCAGTCAGCAGGGACTGCCATATCAATAAAGAGGCACCGTTTTTGTTTGTGGTCTTTAATAACAATTTATTATTATTATTATTATTATTATTATTATTATTACTTGTGTATGCTATGTTTCCTGCCTTCTATCCTGTAGAGCCGGGTCCAAACAGTGGTCCGTAGGCCCTATAGGATAATTGCCATAGCACTTTCCTTCGTATATGGGATGTTCCTAGTAGGGCAACATGTATTTTGAGCGAGAATATTAATCCTAAAGCAGCTACTGGAGAAGATATCTTACGTGAAATGACGATTTCGAAAGACTGTCAAACAGATCCACTAACGCGGCGCACCATTGCTCGCATTGGAGATCAGTTTTGAGCGGACGGAACAGATCAGTACACATTTCATTCACCAGAACACAACAATGGATGTTTCCTTATGGAGACAACAAAAAGATGATTCTATTGCACTAAACTGGTAAAAATTGATGAAATGACTGCGA
Source organism: Acanthosepion pharaonis (assembly GCA_903632075.3). Taxonomy (NCBI): domain Eukaryota; kingdom Metazoa; phylum Mollusca; class Cephalopoda; order Sepiida; family Sepiidae; genus Acanthosepion; species Acanthosepion pharaonis. The sequence goes on from CAHIKZ030000113.1 coordinate 4,149,050, forward strand.
TTATTATTATTATTATTATTATTATTACTGCTACTACTGCTAGTAGTAGTGTACTCGTGCCGGCAAAACTGACGTCAAGAAGGAATGTATTATAAGTAATATGTATTGTAGATAATTTTCGTTTAATCCAAGTTCAATTTTATAATTTAAACTAGTTCGTTGTTAACATTAATAATTGAACAGTGTACCATTTATAAATAACTAAGAAAATATATCCGTATGTTATCCTCATGAATGTTACATATTTACAACCAAAAGTATGTTTATTGCAAAAGTTCCCAGTGCACAATATTTTTTTCGTAAACTTTGAAAGGTCTGAGTAATCCTTGACAGTCCGTAGATTCAATCTGTAATTTCAGAGTCTGTTTATTTCTCGTTCCACTAAGAGCAACGTAACATCAGATATGTTTTTTAATTTATTTTTTCTCAAGCTATTACGAAATTCCACAAGATATGCTCCTAATCATAACATACAAATGTATTAAAACTAATTATTTAATTGTACAAAGTTTTTAGTTGCTATCATAAATAATATAAATGAAGGATGAAGTGTGAATAAAAAAAAATCTCTTTCGATAACGAATGAATTATTACAAGAATTGTCCACATCTCTTTCTTTAATTATAATTTTTAAAGTTTAAAATGAATTCCTAAAAATGAACAAAGCATTCTTCAAGATATATGTGGCGTATTATATATAGGAGCCCTCTTCAAGTGATATCAGTATGCGGCAACGGGACCAAGTTAGCACGGCACCGTTAATGGTTATTTTGCACACTACACCTCAATTGTTACACTAATATATATATATATATATATATATATATATATATATATATATATATATATATATATATATATATATATATATATGTGTATGTATGTATCAAATATGTGATGGAGTTCAATTTATATTTCAATGAATCATTCATACAAAAAGTAGATTAGTAAAGTTAATGATATAAAATGGCGAAATCCCTTCGCAAACAAAATTTTAAAGATGCATTAACCTACTAATCACTCGATGAATGTTATGATCCTTGTTTTTAAAAATGATAAGCTGTATAAGGTCTTTCTTTAATATGCAAGTACTTTCAACTGTACATTAAGTCATAATAATAAAAATATTTTCCATGCTTGAAGATGACTGAATGTACAGTTGAAAGTTTTTGCGTATTAAAGAATGACCTTATACAGCTTATATTAGATGGTGTTATTTTTACACGTATATATCTATTTTAATGTCCTTTCTTTACCTATTGTTTATTTCTCTATTCTATTAGACCATTTTTATCAATGTATATTGGCCCGTATAAGTCATATTTTAATATGTGGTTAGAATTCGTTTAATAACACCTTCAATCTTGAATATTTCTTGAGTGTTTATCAGAGTGTCTATGTCAATGTATGTGGGTATATGTACGTAACTTTTTTGGTGTCTGTGGATAGTAAAATGCATGCACATTTCATTGTGTATGCGTGTGGTTTAATTTTTTTTTTTTTTGTAAAAGGTCGTGCAAATATTTCTTGTCTCGTCACTTTTGTGCCTGTGTATATATCTAAATATGTCTGCGTGCTTATGTATTATAATCTGATTGGGCTTGTATTGTCTTTCGCAAGATGTCATAATCCCATGTCTACACATGTATCCATCAATGTTGTCATTAAGTTAAGGGCAGTTGATCTTAACATTTATTCCAACGTAATTTCAATAGAAACAAAATGAATAGAATAACATATGCATTTTTCTTTTTTCTTCAATAATTTTAAAATTTTAAACTTAATATAGATTAAGTTTACATTTTTGAAATGGGTAATTTTTAATTTTAATTTGAAATTTTATCGTACAACTTAATACTTATTAGAATAAATTCTATTTTAGTATAAACCCAACTTTAAAGCATTTAATAATTTTTATAACCTTACTTCGTTGTCAAGTTTTTTGAATTCTCGTATACTTGTATTTTGATTGGTCATTTTAGCTCATGTAACAGCGTTACCCCTTACGAGGAGTGGTTAATTAATTTGAATCTTTTAAAACCTTTATTCTACAATCTACATTCAACATTATCACTTGATAAGACACCAGAGGTGTTGAAACAAAATGGCTATTTTTGTAGTGATTTTATAACATATTTATGTTATAATTTTAAAAATAATTATATTCGCTCTACTATTTATTGAGCGCTCTTTTAAGAATAGTAATTGTTGGTCATTGGAATTTATTCCATATACATCAGTCATATATATATATATATATATATATATATATGGATTATTATTATTATTATTTGATGGTGCAACCCACCAACAAAGAGGAGTACAAATATACGAAGCATGGGGCAAGTACAATTAAAATTAATTATTATAAACGATATTTTTAATGGGTGCACGTCTTGAAGTTGAGTCCCCTGTCGTTTTGTTTCATTTTCTTAAACTGTGACATTAATAATAACCTGTCCAGATTGTGAAGTCTTACTAAAGAAAAAACGTTTCCCTCCCACCACCAGCAAAATCGAACATATATCCATTTCTTCCTTCAACGGAGAAAACTCATTTTTAACCAAAGCGCTACGAGTCTGGACTCAGAGCCAGTCAGACAGTCTGGTTTGAATTACCTATTTAAGGAAAGTACATTTCTCTTTGAGACTTCTACGAATTTATGCCTTCTAACTTCAGTTCTGGACCCGAAACGTAAATAATATTAATATTTTAACGGACTTTTTTTTACCCGATATTATTTCTTATTAATATCGTTGGAGGCAGTGGTTTCTTAGGAGTAGGTTGTGAAACTAGTTGACTTATTGGGGCGGCAGAGAAAGCGTTTATTTTTTTGTGGCTAACTCGTATAAGATAGTGACAGCTATCATTACTAATTCCGTGTGCAGTCCCAACCTACAACAAAATGACTAATCAAAGCTTTTAAACAAGGGAATTTAAAACGAACAAGAAGCTAAGTATTTGTTAATCAACAAATAACAATTTATTTGACTATTTTATTCATCGTGTGGTGAATATTATGAAACCGTTGAAAGGTAAATTTCACATATACGGATTTAAAAGGGAAAAAGATAATTGTTGAAACTTGACTAATGCATGGAATAATAATGCAACACAAAAGGTACTTAAAACAAAATGTATTGAAACAAGAAAGTGTACACAATATTTACATATAGTCTTTTGTATATTCCTGGTAAGACCGTTCCTGGAGAATGTGTTGACTGAGTCTCAGTCGGGCAGAGTCTCTGGTTGAATCTCTTGATTCCTCCCTCTCTTCCCGGGAAGAGAGGGAGGAATCCACTATGCAAATTAGGTGGATCCTACCACAACAATAATATACGCAAATTAAGGTGTTGGCTTAATAAAAACACTTTGAAATGAGAAAGTTATATACACACATTTAGATCCGTTTAAATAAACCTGTGAAACTGGAAAGGTACAAAGACACAAATTGAGGTATGCTTAATAAAATCATGGAAATGGAAAGTGGTGTGCGAATGAAATCCATGAAAATAGAATAGTTTCAAGAAAAACAGACATTCAGGTGTGTGTAATAAAACCCCTTGAAAAGCGGAAAGTTCATTGACAAGAAAATAAAACAACTTGAAAGGGGGAACGTTCATGCCTTGGATTCATTGTTAAATCTATAACAGAGATGCGTTAAATGTTTCAGTAAATTAGTAAACCGGTTGAGTGGACAACGCGTAATCCATTCGCCAACTGCCCTTGTCTGCTTTGTGGTTTCCGTTTATAACTTCCCATAAGCAGGTGCTTGAACACATAAAAGTCCCTCGAAAATGCAAAGAAAAAGCCGTCAATTTGTATTATATTTTGAATGTTATCAACGCTACCGGAAGTGCCACTCGGAGCCTATGCGTCAATAACAGATTTTGGTCATTCGACACCTGACTCTTGAGATTGATACTTTTCGTCGACCAGACACAATAAATGAAATGATAATCATTAATATATATTATTATATATATATATATATATATATATATATATATATATATATATATATATGACGTCAAACATTATGAAATCGACAAAGTCCGACAATTATTTTAAGACATTTTTATGTTTATACATTATTTTCATAGAAAAAAATATTTAAGTAAATGCTCTGTTGATAATGAACAGTATTAAACAACATTTACCGGTCTGAAAGTCCGAGGAAATTTTCACAGGAAATATTCGTCCTCCGACAGGATTCGAACATGTATCCTATACGGAACCGTCATTTAGCTTGACGTGCCTTTAATTGATTTGGCCACAGAAGACATAAAAATGGACAGTATTAAACCTATCAATACAAAAAAGTAGAGCTGTAAATATTTATTTATCTTAAATCAAATTTCTCGGACATTCAGGCCGGTAAATGTTATTTAATACTGTTTATTATAAACAGAGCATTTACTTAAATATTTGTATCTATAAAAAGAATACCCGCTCGGCCCGGTGGCTAGGATCAAAGTGTAGTATCTGCGCTTTGTGAGCTGCCGGGTCGGGTGTCTGTCGATCTCTCTGCTTGCAGAGAGGAACCCGGACGAAGCTCCGCCGAAGGGTAGGGTTTCGTTGGGGGAGGTTGACGGAACTAGCCCGCTTGGACGGGTTTAGATGGGTTTTATTTTTGGCTGGGCCTACGGGCTCGGACATACCCACATTAAAAAGGCCTTGTGCCACATTCAATTCCTGTGGGTGAATTGATAAATACCATCTATATTAAGAATGTATAAACCAAAAAATGTCATAAAATATATATATATATATATATATATATAGATACACCTAGTGAGCCAGACCTAAACGGATCGTGAGGGATCCGTTTAGGTGAAACCTAGGTAGGTTTGTCTGGCTCACTAGGTGTATCTAGGTCTGCTCTACGGTTGTATTGAGCTCTTTTTTTAGTTAGTTGTTACTCGTATCGGGGTTTTTTCTTTGGGCTTCAGGCCTGCATCTGTGCGATTTTTTTGTCGGCAGAAGTCCATGTTTGTAGCTCTTTTTTTTTTAAAACCTTTTTTCCCTCGAGATTGATTTGATTAGCAAATCAAAATTCGAGGTTTTTTTCAAAAACGAGTCTAGTTATCTATATTTATATTTATATATATATATATATATATATATATATATATATATATATATATATATCTTATGCAATGTTACATTAGAACATGCACATATCCACTATAAAATTGTACATTTTATTTACAACGTGATTCTCAACCTGATGAGACGTTTACAAAAGTTTTTCCGTTTTTGATGTTGAAACAAAAATGTACAATTTTGTAGTGGATATGTGCATGTTCTAATGTAACACTGCATAAGATAAATAAATATTTACGGCTCTACTTTGTGTATTGAGCACTGTTTTTAAATTGCTCTGAACAATGAAATCTTACTGTTCGTTCTCCTACACTTTGATATATACACACCCACACACACACACACACACACACACACACACACACACACACACACACACATATATATATATATATATATATATATATATATATATATATATATATATATATCAAGCTTCTGAGTGAAATAACATAACCTGTCATGATCAACAGTTTGAATAATTTATTACGATCGAACCAAATGAAAATCCGTAGCTGCTGTACCTGGTTAATATAAAAGATGTGAAATAGCCTGCATTCGTAAAGATATATATTTTTTTTTTGGTTTGTTCATAAGGAAACGGATTATTTCTAACATTCTACAAGTCTTTTCTCTAAAACACCAGCACATATATTTTTGATGATAACTAAAATAGACGAAATTACTTAAGCTGAGACAGTCTAAAGTACACAAGCAGCAGAAGGACCATGAAATTCGAATAGTTTATCCATAATTTCGGTCCTGATATTGAATATCGTATTCGAAAATTGGAAAAAAGACATTAAAATATTAAACAGGCAGACCTTGCGGTTGAATTTAATACCAAATGGATACTTGCGAACAAAACATACCACTAACACACACGCACACATACACGCACATACAAACGTACTTACATACGTAAGTATATATATATATATATATATATATAGATAGATAGATAGATAGATAGATAGATAATTTTATATATATATATACATATGTTTTGTATATAAACATATATGCTTTTTGTATATATATATATATATATATATATATATATATATATATATAATCGTATTTTAAATATTAATATAAATATCATGCAGACGACTCAAGTTTGGACATTAGCTTCGTTAGGCTCTGAAACATAATATCATTATATTTCAGAGAAATAATATAAACTTGTAGAGATTGAAGGGACTGAGGGTGAAACTTGAATCGTTGGTAAGTTTTTAATATTTCTATTTTAAAAACGATTTTATATAGCTCAGTAGGCTTACTTGCATTCGGTACATTGTTTAGAAAAATCAAGTAGAGATTCTCGTGAAACCGTGAGGTTGGTTTATATACAGTGAATAATTTTTTGTGCGTTTATTACTTACATAGTCTATGTCTTAACTCGTGAAAAAAAAATATATATATGTATGTATGTATATATACGAAGAAATATCGTTTAATGCTATGCTGTATTTATGGAATAAAGGGCTCCATATCAGAGATAGAGCGTATGTAAATATAAAAGTGAACATTGATGTCAACATTCAGAGGTGACAGACTGTTTCATACTAAACGAAATCGTTAGGCCTGACGATTGCGCATAGCATGAAAGAACCTGTCACCTCTGAGTGTCGACTGCAATGATATTTACATACGTTCTATCTCTGATATTGAGCATTTTATTCCATACATACAGCATACCTTAAAACTTTATATATATATATATATATATATATATATATATGTGTGTGTGTGTGTGTGTGTGTGTGATTAAAAACGACAGACAAAGTACTACGATTAAGCTTTTTATTTAATTTTTCTTGTGTTCGAACAAGTGTATTTTTGGTGGACAGTTTGTAGAAAAAAAGAAAACACTTTTTTCGAACACAATAAAAATTAAATAAAAGTTTAATCATAGTACCTTATCTGTCGTTTTTAATTAAAACATGCATAAATGAAGGATTGCTTCCTAGATAAACAATATATGTGTGTGTGTGTTTTTGCATGTGTGTGTATGTATGTGTGTGTGTGTGTGTGTGTAGAAATCACTTATAAAATACAAAAAAGATTTATCTCACTGACAAAGGTCAAATTTTCGAAGAATAACGCTGATCCGCTTCAGAGAGTTCGATAAGCGTTGTTACAAAAAAAATATTCTGGACTTGGTCAATGAGAGATGTATTTTGAACATTTTCTTATTTATAGATTATTGTTGATGTTTTTCTAAATATAGAATATTTTTATGGATTATTGTCGCTATATATATATATATATATATATATATATATATATATATATATTAAGCCATTTTTATGTTTATACTTTCTTTTTTGGATACAAATAGTTAAGTAAATGCTCTGTTTATAAATAATAAACAGTATTAACAATATTTAATGTCTTGAATTCAGGCCGGTAAATGTTAATACTGTTTATTATAAACAGATCATTTCCTACATTTTTCAGCCGATTTCAACAAAACTTCACAGGACTACATAAAATTTCTTTGTGGTGGTTCTAACAGCGCCAAAAATGGGAAAAATATAATTGTTTTTGCACAAAATCAATTTGAAAACACGATTAAGAGACATCGTGAAAATGGAAGGGGGACAACTCACATCGGGTTGTTTGTGTGTGTGGGTTCCTTTAAATATGGGAGCGGATTTCCTATATTTTTCAGCCGATAAAACAAAACTTCACTTTTCTTTCTTTTTTTTTTTTTTGGCAGGTAGTGTTTCTTATTCTCTTGCACACTTTTTTCTTTATTCTAACATTCAGAATGCTTTAAAAATTCCATTTACAAGACAATTATTTATAATAAAATTCTATTCAATCAGTAGACTCATAACGATTGAAAACAATGTTTTTGTTTGAGTTTGGGTTTGACCAATTCGTAAAAAAAAACAAAAAACTAATTAAGACATGCGTGTCCGTCAACCTTAAACAATAATCTTTGTCAATTTTATTTTTCAGTCTTTATGATTGTAGATACTTGATCTATCTCTTACTGTTATATCCCCGGGCAACGCCGCGCTCTACTGCTAATGATTTTATATAACGGAACAGTGACCTCAAATCGCTTCCTCGAATTGACCTGAAGTAAAAGAAAAGTAACATGTTTTATCATAATATTTCCTATCATAATAATCAATGTTTTATTGCGAGTCAGTCTAATTTCAATTTATTTTCTGTTCTTTTGCAGTCATGGACTCAGATGAAATTGTAGTTAAATATACGACACAAAGCCACCAAGAGGAATGTCCTTCCACAATAAATTTCTCTGATGTAAAGTGAAACTCTACTTGCCAAATATAGTTAAACGAGATGAGAAGATCTTCTGAGCGAGGTCCGTCGGACAGAGAAGGGTCCTCCTAGTTTGATTTCCCAAACCGGGTTGATGTCGTGCTAAATTAAACAAACAACGATTCTAAGAGTCTGGGAAGGCCGATTTCAGACAATTTCAACAATATTATTTTTATCACAACGTTTCATTTGATATATTCTCTGGCTTTCTTTTACTCTCCAAATTTATGAGATAAAAGATTGTCATGAAACAACAAATATGTTTCTTTCTCCATTGTTGCTTTGTTTCTTTTCCATTGTTGGTTTGTTTCGTTTCAAAAGAATATTTCGGCCAATAAATTCTTCATCATTTATGCAGTGAAATTTTAGAAGAAGGAGATAATTTATAATAGTGACAAAATTATATACGTATTAGAAATTATTTAAAATCTTCCTTCTGAGATTACTAAAATTTGTTGTTATTCATGAATACACACTCATATATATATATATATATATATATATATATATATATATATATATTTAACATTTCACACCAAGCAAGTCGGGAGTGCCATTGCTTACAGAAAGTGAAAGTAAGAGAAAAGATGAATATTTGAGGAAAGGACAAAGAGACAGGGATCAAGACATCAGAATATGTCGATTGATATTACATTTAAATATGGGAATGGCGAAAGAAGAAGCTGTTGGAGTAGAAGATGCCGTTACATTTAACTGTTTTGACAGTAAAAGAGTAGGATCGAGATGCCAATCTAGTAGCACGCTTAAATTCATTCAGCTCTAAAAATAGTTCGTCAGAGCAGTTGCCCTGAAAATATTTGTAGAAAAGACAAAGGGAAGCCACATCACGTCTGTGAGAAAGTTACTGTTGTCGAGATGCCTACTGGATGACCTATCACATTGCATATTAGTCTTTGGATTTTTTTATAAGAATCTCGAGATGAACTGTGGGGGACCAAATTTTGAAGGTTGGACTGAGACGAGAAAATCTTCTGGCGCGAAAAAGAGAACCAACTTTCCTTGCGGTAGATGTAGTTATTGATTCAAGAAAAAAATATTTAATAATTCCACCTCAAACAAGACAGTAATCCAACTAAGAGGCAAAGAATTACAAGCAGTAAAAACGAATGAAAGAATTTAGTAAGAAAAAAAAAAGAAGTGAGACATCCAGCAGTCGCAACTTAGGCCTTGTCCACGTACACAGTAGAAGCGATTAACCAGCAACTGCTTATAAACCTTTGCCTACGAACTCACACATGTGGCGGACCGTCATAGATTAAGTCTGTTCACACATTTCATACAGCATGTAGAAACACTTAATTACTTTATATAACAAAGGTGCGCTATACCAGATTTTCTCACCTCAGATTTTCTCAGAGGTTGCTCGTGGATTTCAAGATTTTTTCAAGCTGTAGAATTTAACTGATCCCGATGGTATAGTAATTGCACAACTACGCGTCTATTTTTTTTTCTCCAAAAATGACGAAGTTTCTTTCGTTCTCGTAAATGCACCGTAGGAAGGCTGATGAATGTATCTACCGAAACGCTGCGATAACAGTAAGACATTGTTAAATAATAATATTGATAAGATATTTCATATTAATAAAAAAAAAATAATATCAAGAAACTGCGATGAAATTAAAATTTGGAGACTTCAATCAAAAAATATAATTGTTCATCAAAGACTGGATATGAGAAAGTCATGGCGTGGGAGGATATGCTCCTTCTATTTATTACGATCTCGTCTAAATTTAGCGATCAGTGAATTAGTGAGTACAAACTGCAAGAAAAGTACCAAAAAGTACAATAGATGAAGTATTATAATAATATGTTTAAGGAAGACGGGAGTTGGCGATTGTTGTCGCATTTAAAATTTTGAAGGTCGTACTTGACATGAATGCAAGAAGCTGGAAGAGATTTCTACAGGGGAGAGAAGAATCTATTTGTCTATAAATAACCATGTCATCTGGCTATTTCAATAGTAAAATGATGTGACGAAGTTGCCAATCTAGTACTCCGCTTAAATTCATGAGGCCGAGTTCCTAAAGTAGAAGGTTCATTAAAACAATTGCTATGGACATATTTATAGAATTTATAGATTTTCAGGCAAATATTTATAACGGTAATAATTCAAGTTTGCAAATAAATTGAGCATAAAAATTTCATAGCACTCAAGTCAGGGAAAACTGTAATTTTTTTTTCTCAAGAATAATTACGTCTCTGGAAAAGCTAAGTAAGTGCGATTTTTAAGGCCTGTGTTATTATTATTATTATTATTATTATTATTATTATTATTGGTCGTAATAGTAGCAGTAGAAGAAACAGTATCAATATTTATTCATACTTAGAGAAGAGAAAAGAAAAGGAAAAGAAAAGACAGTGTTTGACAACGTTCAACAATATTTCGACTGTATGTCTGTCTACAAGTTAAGTTCAAGACAAGCGGCTTTTCTATAAAGATTAATACCTTTTGTAGATTTTTTAAAACGTATTTGTACTTGTATACAATTTTTAAACAGAACTTAAAGAAAACAGACATCCTGCCGAAATATTGTTGAGCACTTCTCTAAGTAAGTGTTATATTATTATTATTATTATTGATAAGAATAATATTCAATGGCATGTAGTAATGGGACGCGAACACTGTTGGAATAGAAGTAACAGTTACATTTAACTATTTCAACGGTAAAAGGGGGGACCTAGATGTCAATCTAGTAGTACGCTTAAATTTATGTAGTCGGGCACCAGGAAATAAAGCTCGTCAAAGCAGTAGCCATGGAAATATTTGGAGAAAAGACTGAGGGAAGCCATATCACGTCTGTGAGAAAGTGACTGGTTTCGTTATGTCTAGTCAAGACTGATTACATTGCAGATCCTTCTTTGGATTTTGTCGAGAACCTCAAGATGAACATCTGGGTCACCAGACCAGATGTGACAACAGTATTCAATGAACAGACAAATGTTAGATGTATACATATGTTGTATGGATTATGACGAGAAAAACCTCCTGGCATGACACAGTGAGCCAACTTTCCTTGCAGTAGATGCAGCTATTGATTCAATATAGTTGTTCTACTTCAAGTCATTTTTAAAGCCTGAAGCCAACAAGGCACAGAGAAACAATCTCCTGGTGTTTAGCCCCAACCATTCTAATGGCGGGCAGGGAAATGTCTATGTGTTGGCTATTAACTATTCATTAAAGATGTCTTTTTCAAGAGTAGAGACCAGGTTGAACTTGTCAATGCTCCCAGGTTTACCATTGAGACAAGAGGAAAATGGGATCATCGGCATAGATGCCTCCTTGGGAGCTGATGACATCAGAAAAATCATTGCTGATGATCAGACTCAATGTAGGTTCCAGGATAGAGCCTTAGGGGACGTCTGCATTAATAAAAAAAAGTATCTGGAAGCGTTCAGAATGACTTTTATTTCATGTTTTGATAGGAATAATTGGATTGTCAAATAGCCGTCTTGTAATAGCGTAGACCTGAATCTTAAGCAGATGACCAGCATACCAAACTCTGTCGAACCCCTTCGAGATAGCTAAAGCTACAGCTATGGCTTCGCCGTTCTTATCAAGAGCATGATACACACACACACACAGACGCACACACACACACACACACACACACACACACACACACACACACACATATATATATATATATATATATATATATATATATATGAATTAGATTCAAACTGATAAAGATGTTACCTTAACTGTCTTTTACAATATTAAAAGAGTACTATTGGTCGGGTAAAGAAACTGTTATAGTTCAAAACTTTTTTAATGTGTTTTCTATGAATGTGTTAATAAATACAGTATTTAACTTATATTCCTAAATCCCTAAATTATTTGTAAAAAGTTAAATATTTAAATTGCTAGCAAGCATCAAATTATTTTCTTCGTGCATTTATTTTAGACATCTAAATTACTAGCAAACATTAAAATCTATTTTTTACATAAATTGCTAAGACTTACCACCCCTCTCCTTCATATGTAAAACCCATTTACAGCCTCTTTCTCTTTACTTTCCTCTTCTTTCTTTTTCCTTTTTCTTTTCTCTCTTCTCACCTCCCATTTCAATATATCACTTCCGTTAAGTTAACCATTTAAATTGGTCAAGGTCTGGTTACACCTCCTCCCCCAATACTAAGTATGATTAAGAGAGATATTAAATTAAACCCTATCTAAACTCTACCATGTCTCTTTAACCACTCCTTGTTAAATCTCTGTTAAATTACAAAAACTTACACTACCCATCAATTTTCATTTCATTTTTCCTTTCATTTTTTGGAAGTGCTATCTGATGATCTGACGTCCTTTAAAAGGGCTCTGGTGAAATAAATTATTATAATGGAAACTTAAAGTGGTCTGTTTTTCTTTCATATATATATATATATATATATATGTGTGTGTGTGTGTGTGTGTGTGTGTGTCGCGCGTGTGTGTGTGTTCAGTTATTGCCGTAACCACATCAGCCCAGGAGCACATTTCTTTAGGACGACGTCTGATATTCCATCACCCGACTTACTTTATTGGGGTCGAAATTAGAAAAGTGTCCGAGACCAGCAACGGGGTTATGCACATATCACTCAGTAGAGCATCAGTTCTAGGGGCGAGATCATGTATGGGTACTCCAGACGAGTCGAGTGTTGAGTTGGATGAGAATGTTCGAGCAAAGCATTCATCCTTAAAATCTGTAAATGTCAGGATTTCGAATTGATTGAAAAGAGGAGGGATTGAGGATTTGCTGTTGTTCAGCACACTCTTGCAGATGCTATAGATTGATTCATTCTGTCAGCAATCAGTAATTTGTTTTAATTGGGGTCGCGTTTGCATTCGTTCCGAGCAGAGACAGAGAGATGTCTCTTGCAATCGGACTTGTCGCCCCGGTTTAGTCGGAAGAAATGATTGGCGAGCAATCAGGAGAGAACCGGAGAGATGAACGCAGTGTAACTTGGTATTTCTTAGTTGGAATGAAGGCATCGATGTCTGCTTTGACCCAAGCGGAGACCTCTGCTGCGCATTTCTGAATGGGATGATTAAAAACCGCATTCCAAGGGACGTGTCGAAGGAAATCACGGAATGAGTCCCAGTCTGTTCGTTGATAGCAGATAATTTGTTGGCCGGAATGTCATAGCAGAGGGAAGATTAGGAGATGGTTATAGATAATACAGCGTGATCAAAATTGGCAAGAGGGCAGAGCTGCATAGTACGACAAGAGAGAGGGATATAAGTAAAACAAGAGATCGAGAATCGAGGCCTTTCCGCCATGGTTACTAGTTAAAACGCGTGGGGAAGTCAACCACTTGCGTGAAAGATTAAATTATTGAGAAGTTAAGGGTTTGTATCCAAACGAGGTCAGGGGCAGAGTGTTTAAGCCACCTACTATGGTGGACGTTAAATTCTGCGAACACGAATATGTTTAAAAACTGGTGTAGGGAAAAGCCTTGTCTATATCATCGGATATACTAACTTATGCGCAAGATTGTTGGGAGGAAAGAGAAAATTACATAAAGAAAAGATAGCTGCTAGAGTTCAGTAGAGAAAGACGGAGACACAAGTATGAGTGGTCTGGTGATTCAAGAGTGGGTCCCCTAGAGATGTTCGCAGACGTAAACTCCCAGGCCGTGCATGTGGACTTTAGAGCCCTTTCTAGGTAGAGGAAAGTCACTGGGAATCGAGAAATCAGAGGAAAAGATAGAAGAGTTGAGGTTAGTCTCGCAGAGAGCTAGAATGTACTGAGATTAAAAAAAAACGAACGATTCTACGCTGAAGAATTTGGTACGAATACCACGAATGATTGAGAAGGAAAGGTTAATGGGTTTATGTGATATTTGTTGAACTGGTTTAGGTTTATATATTTAATTAATTGATTGAAAATACATTACTTACATTATTCGGACTATTGCCGTCATCTTTGTCGCCATATTTATCACAACGTTTCGGCCGTTGTACGCTCCGGCCGTCTTCAGGTGGTTGAAATTTTGAACTGAACCCTTTATTTCGCTCACTGGGGTAGACTGTCCTCGTTCTACGTGCCATGTTTGATGGATGTCAGTTATCAGTTATGCCCTGCTAATTTCCCTCTGAAAGTTCTCCACTGCCTTAACCGGGTATTGAACTCACACTCTTTGGGTGCTGTCACTGGATCTAACCAACGCCTTTATCCACTGTGCTATGTGTCTTTGAGGACTGTTAAGGCAGAGGATAACTTTCAGAGGGAAATTAACAGGAGATAACTGAAACTGACATCCATCAAACATGGCACATGGAATAAGAACAGTCTACCCCAGTAAGCGAAATAAAGGGTTCAGTTCAACATTCCAACCAACTGAAGAAGGCAGGAGCGTACAACGGCCGAAACGTTGTGATAAATATGGCGACAAAGATGAAGACAATAGTCCGAATAATGTAAATAATGTACATAATACCTCATCTCAGAAATATAAACAGATACTGAAAGGCCGAAATGTTGTAATACATATAGCGACAAAGATGAGGACAATAGTCCGAATAATGTAAATAATGTACATAATACGTCATCTCAGAAATATAGACAGATACTGAAAAGCCGAAACGTTGTAATAAATATGGCGACAAAGATGATGACAATAGTCCGAATAATGTAAATAATGTACATAATACCTCATCTCAGAAATATAGACAGATACTGAAAGGCCGAAACGTTGTAATAAATATGGCGGCAAAGATGAGGACAATAGTTCGAATAATATAAATAATGTACATAATACCTCATCTCAGAAATATAGACAGATACTGAAAGGCCGAAACGTTGTAATAAATATGGCGACAAAGATGAGGACAATAGTCCGAATAATGTAAATAATGTACATAATACCTCATCTCAGAAATATAGACCGATTGAAAATATTTTCAAAAAAGCAATATTTTGGCGCAATAGGAATAGTTCTGGGTTTTACTGCACCTAGGTTACCTTTTTAGGGCACCAAGTAATCCTCTTCGAGATTAGTTTATTAAATTAGCTGTTCCATGACTAGGAGTTTCTATTTATAGTGCTGAAATTAAACTCACTAAAATCTTAATGGTCTACGAAAACGTTTCACCAAACGATTCTTCAATGCGAGCTAAAAGCATCATAAATTCTTATAATTTGGTGTAATAAACTATCATTTTAATTTGCTTTGTTAATAGCTCCATCAATCAGACTTAAGCTTCTAAAAGAGAAATATCAAAATAAAAATTTAAAAAAAACAAAATCCACGAAAAAGGGAAGAAGATAAGATTTTACGTCTCAAACAAAAAAATATTTCATGACTCGCTTTAAACAATGACAATGGTGGATTAGGCCTTCTGTAACCGTAGTTTACATGTTACACAAGGCCGAAAGACACTGGTGGATATAGAGATTCTCCAAGCGTAACTTAAACGTGGCACAAGGCCGAAAGACACCGGTGAGTACAAGGATTCTCCAAGCGTAGCATAGACGTGACACAAGGCCGAAAGACACCGGTGGGTATAGGGATACTCTAAGCGTAGCATAGACGTGACACAAGATCGAAATACATCGGTGTGTATAGGGATTCTCCAAGCGTATCTTAGACGTGGAACAAGGCTGAAAGACACCGGTGCCTATAGGGATATATCAAGCGTTGCATAAACGTGAAACAAGGTCGAAATACATCGGTGTGTATAGGGATTCTCCAAGCGTATCTTAGACGTGGAACAAGGCCGAAAGGCACCGGTGGTACAAGGATTCTCTAAGCGTAGCATAGACATGACACAAGGCCGGAAAACACCGGTGCATATTGGGATCTTAAACGTGACACATGGCCGAAAGACACTGGTGGGTATAGAGATTCTCTAAGCGTAGATTAGACGGGACACAAGGCCAAAAAACACCGATGGATATAGAGATTCTCTTAATGAAGCTTAGATGTGACTCAAGATCGAAAGTTACCAGTGGATATAGAAGTTGATTAAAGACGCGTTACTCTTGCCTATTAGCCGTCACTTCAATTCCTCAATTGGCAAAAAATGGTTTAGCAGGAATGAACATCATAGGGACAAAATAACATGGATAATCCGTATATATCTTATATCAGCCACAGCAATAACCACATGATGTTGACCGAGGAGGGGATTATCCGAAACACTGTATCTTTGATAGTATAATAATATATTTGTGATAATTCTAATAAAGTATTATTTTAATTTAATTTTGTTAATTCTCCCATCAATCAGGCTAAAGCTGATAAAAGAGAAATATCAAAATACATATAAAAAAAGTAAAATCCATTAGAATGAGAAGCAAATAAAACTTTACGTCGGAAACAAATAAGATTTTACGGGTAGATTTAAACAATGGCACTGTCTTTGATAGAAGAGAAACGAAAATTGGGGGCAAAGGTTAGGGATAGATTTGTGACAGAACTGTCAGATAGAACGTTCGAGTTGGATGGAGACTGATGGCAAAGTTGGCCGAAAATAATTATATCCGTTCTTCTCTGTCTCGTGTCCCTGTAGAATATGAGGTGATCTTGGCTCACCACATCTTCCTATCCGTTGTCGTTTTTAACGGCTTTTTCCCTTTGCCAATACTCTTGTCCCCGTTCTGCCAGCAGTTCACACAATTCCATCAGAGAGGTGGCTCTGTGTCTTTCTTTATCACTCCTGACCTCGGTAAACCCTGTGAAAATTGTTTTTTTTCCAAACCCCATCTTCCTCATTATGCGTCCAAGATATTTCACTTCTGTCTTTCTGATGCTGAATAAAAATGTTCTTTTGTTGCTTTTTTTTTACGTTTTCCGCTTTGCTTATTCGTTCCGTCATTGGTATTCTCAGTATCCTTCTGTAGAATCATATTTTTTGTTGTCTCTAGTTTTCTCTTTATCTGTACGGAGATTTTCCAGCATACATTGATTGATATCACATAGCAATCAATCACTGGTCATTTTTTCTCTGTCTTAGGAATTTAAAATAACGCTCGCTAACAAAGGGTCGACAGTGTCATATTGCAGACCATTTTGATTCTGTAATATGTTCAATTCCTTTTGTTTGTTCTATTTCTCAGGGTGTTGTACTAAATTTACATTTAGAAAATAATTATATAAACTTTAAGGCTCTCTTCCATAGCGTAAAGATTAGCGATTTATTTTTACAAACAAGAACTGTAATATAGTAAGTTCAATCATAACACTAGGTCTATTCACCGTAGTTTCGCGTAAACCCAAGCTGCTGAAACCGCTTTTATAATCAAATGTCGAAACCGTCTGATACTGAATATAAAGTCCTCGAAAACACAGCACTGCTATTCTTCAGAACGCTAGCTTGCTGTATATCGGAGTTTATTTATAATCTCTAGATATCTCATCCCAGCCACAACTGACACTTGATCATGGCCAGAGGTACTTGTCGGAAAAACAAGTATAAAATAACAATAAATACAAGGTAACCAAAAAATCTTTACCGGTTTTATTTAGTAGAACAAAGTGTACAACATATTTGGCAAACCCATAATCGCAAAAGTAAGACCCATCGGGATCCAGAACCTTTAGCTAACTTACCTTCCGCTGGTCAGTGCCCTGGCGGTAAAATAAAAGGCGTCCTAGGCGCAAAGAAATATGTGACTACTTTAAGTAGTTGTCCAGAGAAGAGAGGGTAATCTGTTGACGGAACGTCCGAGAATTAAGGTGGGTTGCACAGCGTTTCCCAGCAAGTCGCATGTCCCATCACATGAAGGCTGGAATTGCGATTAACCAGTGCTAACTCCTTCTGCTTCACTACCTATTGCAAACGTCACAACTGTTTACGATTACCGGTCCAGAGCAATAGTTTGTCCATTTGGTATCAGCTCATAGTGCACTCTGTCAATTAGTCCACCAGTTAAAAAGCATGCGTGGCTGTGGATGTGATGCTGTAATGTGAATCACAGGACCACATGGTGGCAACCAATGTCTGGCATGCTTGGGAGTGTCGTCACTGGTGAGCACTCGATCAAAGATGGGTACGTTACTGTGCCAAGAAAGCAAAGAGAAATAAGCCGTCATTCATTGTTGCTTGTTGGCTACCGACAATGTGTGGGATACCCACTTGCTCAACTTGTACGCCTGCCCTATGCGCTGCAGGGGAAATATGTAACCTTGAAGCGTTCGGCAAGCTCATCACAGATTTGGCTGTTGTCTTCCTCTATGGCCGCATTCAGAGCCTCGTCATCACAAAGGAACCGATCTCTCGAAGTGAACTTCTGAAACCAATGCCTCTCGGTGCGTTCACTAACAACATTATTCTCAAAGGATTTACGCATTCGATGACTTGATGCAGCTGCAGAGAAACCGACCTTAAAATTATAAAGGCAAACAATCCCGAAGGAGCTGCTTTGACAACGCCATGTTTCTTCCTCTCAGTTCGATGACCACGTAATCCAATATGATGTAAAAAAAAACAAAAAAACAGAAAGGACTTTTTCGTGACATTATACTTCGAAATACTAAGAGTATAACCAAAATTTCTTAAATAATTAAAGAAGCCTGTCGTAGATATAATCTCCTCAAAGCAAGCCAAATATCAGTTCTCGCATGGTGCTTCTGTGCAAACGCCTTGTCTCAGATGAAACTAAGATTGTTAAATACGCAAGTCTACAAAAAAAAGGGGTTAGCCAAATCGTCTGCTAGACAATGCCATTAATGAACAGGGTGCCCCTAAAATCTGAACACATTGGCAAAAATGCATATTTTCAAGAAATGTAGTTTTCAACAACATTTTATTAAATTGGAATGTTAACGAATAACATCTTCAATATGATTTCCATCATTTGTGTTACAAAGTTTGATGCGCTTTGCAAGATACACGGGAACTAGATGCAATAATTCCATATTACCGTCAATTCTAGCAGAATAACTCTATATGCGTTCAACCAAGTGTGTTGCATCTGTGATCTTCATTGAGTACCTTCTCCTTTGGCATACCCAAGAAAAATGAGTCTTTCTTCTTTCAACAAAATTATTTTTAATCTGTGAAGGTAAACAAATATAGTTAATGAGATTTCCTATGTGTATAAACTTTATAGATACCCAGTATTTCGTTATTTTAGTTAAAAAGGTAAATAATGTTTCATGGTTGCCAACCAAAGCAACAATCCAAGATACTAACTACGAATTGGAGCTGTCATAATTAAAGAAGAACAGAAGAATAAATATATAGGATGTGTTGAGAAAGTGGATGGAATATGCGACACCGAAATCCGAATGTCCATTGGAATAGCGAAAGATACTATCCAAAAGCTAAGCAACGTACTCAGTAAAAAAGGACATGTTTAGAAACAAATAAAAGAGTGCTGAGCTGCTATACATTAAAAATCCTTTCATATGTCTAATAATCTTGGACGATTTTCTCACAGATGAAGGGAAGGCGTGAGGCAACAGAAAAGAAGTTGATTTGGAATATCATAGATGGAGAACGTTAGCAACGAATAAGGCTTAAGGAAAAGTGAAAGCTAAAGTATACTTACAATCGAAAAGAGAAATGGTGAAAGGTGAAATTTATTGGATAAGTAATAAGGAAGGGGGACTTCGAAATTTGGACATCGCAAAGACAAAAGAGACTGTGTTAAATGATAGTTTAGCAGACAATTATCTTTAGAGAAATTTTATCTCGGCTCCGAGTTGCGGCTGTTGACAGTTGGGATCAGATGTGAACCATAATAGGGAAGTCGATTTTGATTGGCTGAGCTAACGTGGGAAAGATAGATAGAAAAAAGACTACAAGGAGATGTTGCTTACCCGTCAAGCGATGTAGACGTTCTCTTTTGTGCCTGAAACTGCCCTCAGTGACAAGTGGGGTGGGGGTCTTCCCACGCTGGGTAGTTAGATGCCGTCTTGATTAATAAAAATAGTTAAAATTTTCTGTGTTAAAGTCTTTCATTGCCGAACTGAAAGCCGAGCTGCGATCATTCACTACTGTC
This sequence comes from Acanthosepion pharaonis, assembly GCA_903632075.3. NCBI lineage: Eukaryota > Metazoa > Mollusca > Cephalopoda > Sepiida > Sepiidae > Acanthosepion > Acanthosepion pharaonis. The sequence continues at coordinate 4,169,407 of CAHIKZ030000113.1, forward strand.
AACATGCAACAACAGTATACAGGGGACAGTGGGGTACCTATCTGACTGAAAGAATGCATGGCGTAACGGGGCAGAAAGGGCGACCAAAAAGGTTATCAAGTGCTACGGGGATGAGGAAGTTGTGGAGAGCCAGGCGCCCTGAAAAAACATTTCACATAGAACAAGAAGAAAACTATAATTGAAAGAATTGCTATCGGTTGTTTCGGCTCCCTGAATGTCACATTAAACGGAAATAAATGTAATATCTACTTTAAGGTGTTTCATTGTGTTATGGTGAAACACACCTATTCTATAGTTAATAGACTCTCCCACTTAATATAAGTAGGAGTAGTAAGAGAGTCGATGTCGGACGACAGTTATTCGAATACGAAAGTATCAGCGACCACAACAAGATTACTCTGCGTAATACCTATTATATCAAGTTCCTAACGTTTTGTACAACGAACCTATTTTAGGACCGATTTAGTACAAATACCTCTACTGCGAAATCACTCCACAACACATTGTTACTGCTGTAGTGAGTGACTCTTTTTGGCTCCCGGGAGGAAATGTGAAATCGGCAAGGCGAGTTGAAATTCCAGTCTCACTAATGACCTCGGAAAAAGCTAGAATATATATATTCTAGAACAACCAGTTACGGGTTAAATTTCTAAAGGTGACTGAGAACATAGTCTAAAAGAAAGAAAAAAAACTATGAATAAAAAACGGTGAGATAGGCAACGAGAAATCCTTCCAATCTCTTTCCCAATAAATCATGGCAATTAACAGATAATGAAGAAATGTTATCCGTGAAGAGCCATGATGATGCATGATATATATATATATATATATATATATATATATATATATATATATATATTATTAGAGTGTGCAGCTTATATTTTATATAATAAAGAAACCATTAACCATTTATACAAAGAAATAAATAGCAATTTTAATGTGATTAATGACAGAATCACTTCGCTAACAAAACTTAATGAGAAATTAAATTACTATCAATTCCTTGAAAAATAAGACCCGTATATTCAGTTTGTATGCACACGCTCCGATACATATATTCAACTGTCAATAAATAGCATAATTTAAAAAAAAAATCTTTCTGTTCACACATCCTTCGTCCTTGTATTTGCTTATATATAAAAAAAATGTGCGCTGAAGATGACAATTTGAAATTGTCGAAAGTGCTCATCATCTGTCTTCCATCTGACAACAACCGAATATAATAATCTTATTATTCAAGGTTAAGTAATATCGTATAGTAAAGGAGAGTAAGTTAATGTCTCATTAAGTTTTGCAAGTGAAGTGATTTTGCCATCAATCACATTAACATTGCTATTTAATTCTTTGTATGAATTTTTTTTTATATATATATATATATATATATATATATATATATATATATGAGATAATGATATATGTAATATATATCAAGCACAGTATTGGGGAAATTAAAAAAAATTCTAAAGTTCCCAGCATTTCTTGGTTGTGCGCATGTGTAGTCCAACCAGGACAACAAATTTAGTCCAATGAAGTCCTGAAGGACGAAACGCTCACAAGAAATCTTTTTCCACTTTGTCATAAAATTTCACCAATACCATTCTTGATATATAAAATAATATATATATATCTTAATTTCATATGGTCGACATGGAAAAACACAAAATTATTAAAGAAAAGAAAAAACTCTTAACATTGGCCAATTCTTTTAGAATCCGAATATATTTCTTACCGAAATGCACTGACGAAAAAGTCATTCCCCGATGTACAAACGAAATTCTCAAAACATCAAATCATATTTTTCCATCATCCACTTGCGATTTCCTAAAAGCATCTGCCGAAGAACTAGAAGTGTTAGTAAAATTAACCACTAAAAAAGCCAGAACTGCTCGCATGCAACTCCCCAAAAAATACGTTGTAACAAAACCGGATATGACTCCAAAAACAACAAACTATCAAACGAATGAAACTATAAGAACAAGCCGACACAAAAAAACAACCTTATCAGTAACAGGTAAAAGTTGAAATATGTTGGAAAGCCTAATCTAATAGAAAATCTATCGGGCATAAAGTTTTCCAACCGAGAACAAGAAACCCTCACGATCGGTTTAAAATTTGCCACCCGAATCCACAAAAAATGCATAGCAAACACTATATATATATATAAAAAAAGATAAACAATACGATTTCGCCAAAAGTTTCATTCAAGGCATTATTACAGGTACTATAGAAACCAACAACGAATGGGCACCTCTGCGTGTTGTAGTGGTTAACAAGCTTGTCTCGCTAAAACAGTTACGACTGGGTAGTGAGTTCGATCGTCACTGGGTGCTCCACAATCTCGGCCGTGTTGCCACATCTAAGTTACGCTTATAAAATTATTTGAGCACCTAAAGGCGGTGTAATGTTTAACAAGTTAGTCTTGCTAGAACATTTATGACTGAATAGTGAGTTCGATCCTCACTGGGTGCCCCATAATTTCGACCTTGTGCCACATCTAAGCTACGTTTGGAAAATTACTAGAAACCAACAACGAAAATACATTACCACTGAGACACCTAAATGCACTAAATGACCCAGCGAGAAATAAAGACATCCACATCGCTCCCTCTGACAAGGGGGGGGGATTGTTTTAATGAACAAGAATATATACATAGATAAAAATTAACTCACTTACTCAACGATGCCGAAAAAATAAACGAACAAAAATATAACTAAAGAAATACTAAGATTTCGAAAGGAAATTGACGACACATGAAACCATCTCATGGTATAAACTCATAGATACAGTGTAACCCGGATATAAGAGAGTTGTCGGGACCGGAGAAGAAGTCTCTTATATCCGGGTTTCTCTTATATCCAGGTTTGGTCTATTTTATATACATTAACACAGGCTCTAATTTGGGACCAGAGAAAATCTCTCTTATATCCGGGTTTTCTCTTATATCCAGGTTTGGTCTATTTTATATACATTAACACAGGCTCTAATTTGGGGACCAGAGAAAATCTCTCTTATATCCGGGTTTCTCTTATATCCAGGTTTGGTCTATTTTATATACATTAACACAGGCTCTAATTTGGGACCAGAAAAATCTCTCTTATATCCGGGTTTCTCTTATATCCAGGTTTGGTCTATTTTATATACATTAACACAGGCTCTAATTTGGGACCAGAGAAAATCTCTCTTATATCCGGGTTTCTCTTATATCCAGGTTTGGTCTATTTTATATACATTAACACAGGCTCTAATTTGGGACCAGAGAAAATCTCTCTTATATCCGGGTTTCTCTTACATCCGGGTTTGGTCTATTTTATATACGTTAACACAGGCTCTAATTTTGGACCAGAGAAAATCTCTCTTATATCCGGGTTTCTCTTATATCCAGGTTTGGTCTATTTTATATACATTAACACAGGCTCTAATTTGGGACCAGAGAAAATCTCTCTTATATCCGGGTTTCTCTTATATCCGGTTTGGTCTATTTTATATACGTTAACACAAGCTCTAATTTGGGATCAGAGAAAATCTCTCTTATATCCGGGTTTCTCTTATATCCGGGTCTCTTATATCCGGGTTACACTATCACCCAAGAACACCCAAACTTTACGGTCTCCCTAAAACCCAGAAAACTTTTATCCAATTGCGTCCTATGATCTAAGGAAAAGACAGCGCCCGCCTCCACTTCACAAACTGACGAAAGCCATGACAAAAATTCCGACCCCTCTCCTTGGAACGATCAGTTCATCTCACATAAAGAACTCTGGTAGGGTTGTTGAAATACTAAGGGAAATGAACATGACCAACAAAGTCATTGCCAGTCTAGATATAAAATATATATCAACGTCCCAGTCAAAAAATGCCTGAATCTCTTGAAAAAAAAGCTTCTGACACAATCAAAAATAAAGCTCTCTCTACCAACAGCTAAAATAATATAAATCTACTGTTTCATCACCAATTAATGCTAGTTCACATTCAATAATGATTGTTACTAACAAATATTTGGATTACAAATGCGAACGCCTCTACGTGGAGTGATAGCATGTAAATTTCTCTAATCCGTTATTTTCCAAATCATTTTATCCGTACAATCCACATACTTTCGTTATATTGATGCTGCTCTATTTATCCATCGTCGTGATACTGATTTACCTTAAGCAGTAGATCAACTAAACAATGTCGAACACACAATAGAATTTACATCCGAAATGGAAGAACACAATTCCTTATATTTCCTAGATAGCAAGCTATACCGTATTAACAACAGCTTAAATCTCAGTGTCCACTGAAAAATCAACCAATAAAAACGACCTAATAAATTTCTATTCCGGTCCTAACAACAAAATAAAATCCGGCATAATCCTCGGATTTTACCAAAGAGCTTTAAGAATATGCAGCTTGGATTATTTATACGAAGAAGAGAAATAGATTTGAAACACGTTCACACTCTTCCAGTCCCCTAATTATTTTGCATACAATTCAATTCGAATTCCAAATTAAAAAAGAGCCCGTCCTGAGAAACTCAGTGAATGAAAAAATTATATTATCCTCCCTACTAATTCTATTACATCTACAGTCGAAAAGAATCTATCCAGGTTACCCATAAATGTCGTGACATCTACATCGAAATTAATACTAAACAATGGGCTGAAACCTGAAGGAGGAGTTTACTTCACCGCCTCTAATATTTGTCAGAAAAAATATATAAGAGAAACTTCAATGAATCTAAATAAAAGATTATATGAACACAAAAGGGACATTTTACATAATAATACATCAAATGCATTGGTTGCCCATCGTAACGAGACTCACTACAACTTTGACCCAAAAAATCCTACCATGGTCAAAGGAAAAAAATAATTCACTATGACGTAAGTGTCTAGAGAGTGCGCTAATCGTAAGGTCATTTGCGGTATATTTACCCCCGGCTCATAAAACATTTCACTATTGAGGATAAGATTAGCTGTCTTAATTTTTTTTTATAGTAGATAATTAATTTGATTTTTTTTTATTCGGGTCAATTAGGGTAGTGTATTTCTTTATAATATTTCTAAGTGAAGATTCATCTTGTTTGAAGTTAATATGCATTTGGTTTTTGTAGAAAATATTTATGTAATTTTTGTTTGTATGTTCACTACCGTTGTTATTTGCTTTGGGGAGAAATAGTCTAATTTGGTGGTCTATAAGGTGGTTAGGGAAACCATTGTTAATTAGCGTCTGTTTAACATTATTGAGTTCTTTAAGTGATATTAGTCAAGAGGATGAATTCTGGTGTGCTCTTTTTATGAAGCCTTTTTTTTATCACTGCTATGTTATAACTGAGTGGGCACTCACTTTTAAAGTTAAGGTGACAAGAGTCGGTTTTTTCATATAATGAGGTGATAAAAGTGTTAATACTGGATTCTACGAGAAGATTGATGAATGGGAGTTTTATTTTACTAAGTTTGTAGGTAAAGTTAAGTACAAACTTTTTCTCAAATGTAGTCTTAAGTGTATATATATATGTGTGTGTGTGTGTGTGTGTGCGTGTGTGTCTGTGTGTGTGTGTCTGTGTGTGTGTGTAGTGTCATTCGCATACAGGCGTGTTTTACGGTATCAC
>CAHIKZ030000113.1:4180000-4232500 GCA_903632075.3 Acanthosepion pharaonis
GGCACTTATCGGCAGTTCTTGTTTATTTTTGCAAACATTATCATTATTATTACTATTATCGTTTTATTTGATGTCCCATTACCCTACATATTCAGACAAAGTACGAAACAATAAAACTATTTCTACACACAAAATCAGTATCATGAGAAATATTTATAGAGCATTTTCCATATATCGGATGCATGTTGATTGTTTCGGTAAAATATTTTGGTAACAACCAGATTTGAGAAATTCTAAGAAAATACATGCCATCGCTCCATTAAGAAGCGACCCATTGGTAATCCAAACTTTTATTTATAAAAAAAAATATATTATTGTTATGGGGTCCACCGCTTTTTCAAACAAGTGGACTCGACCAATGTGTACTTGGACTGCTGTGGTTAAATACCCAGAGTCAGTCAGAGGAGAGAGAGACAGTGATTGTAATTGAGTTGGAGGTAGAGTAATAGTGTGAGGTAACCGTTTGTAGAAGTCACAGTTACAAGCACGTAGACTCAAAAGGAAGTCCTACTTCGAGACTGGATTTATCAGACTATATATATATATATATATATATATATATATATATATATATATATATAAGCCACTAGGACGCAAGGGGTTACAGAAAATTTGGAGCAAGATCAGATAAGAGTAAGAGAAGAAAGGGTGAGGAAAAGGTAGTGGATAGATCAAGGCAACTGGAGATGTCGATTGACATTACATTTGAATAGCTGGAGATTATAGCTCTCAAGGAAACTGGAATAGGAAAGGGAGTTCCACTGGCGAGAGGTGAGAGACATGAAGCTATTGGAGTAGAAGTGACGGCTACATTTAGTAGTTTCGACAGTGAAGGGGTGAGAGCGGGATGCCAGCCACGTCGGGCGCTTGAAGTCATGAGGTCTGGGAACCAGCGAATGCAGCTCCTCGGAACAATTGCAATGCAAGTATTTGTAAAACAAACAGAGAGTGGCGACGGCACGTACATATGGCATAAACTGTTAGAATATCACACCAGAATACCCGAAATTTACGATCCGCCTAAATTCCACAAAACAAGCATCACATTATTTCAGGAATAGACAGCTTTCCCCACACACTGGTAAGTGTGCGGGTTTGTGTAAAATTTATTAATGACGAGTTTCGCTGAGAGCCCCTCCTCTCTTTGGATTACTCAGATCTTTAGAATGAAAAAACAAAAAAAATCCTTTGGGTTGTGGAGGGATAAGTGAAAGCGTAATTCAGATTAAATTACATTAAATTATCACCATCTTTTAAAATGTCAACGAACACTCGTTGCCACTTTTGTAATGTCAACGAATACTCGTTGTCACCGCGACCTGGATAAGACGATAAACTACGTCCACCAGTAAGGTCTCTGATCAGGAGTCGTTGGGGAGCGTGAAACCACCTCTTAATTGCTAGTGTTCCCAATTCCACCCTTACCCGGGGTGGTAGTAGCTGTTAGTGTCCCAGCTATGGGAAAATAGTTAACCCCCGCTAAATGGGGTCAAAACACTATGAAAGTGTAAAAATATGTTTTAATACCAGAAATTATTTACAGCAATACATCTTCAAAAAAAAAAAAAAAAATTCCAGCTATACCTTTTGAAAACAAAAAATGATTTTTGAAGAAAAAATATTACCAGAAATAGATTCTTGAGAGGAAAAATTTTAACAGTAATATATTTGATAAAAAAAATACCAGCATCAAAATAACCCATTGAGGTTGATATGCCGTTAAACAAAAACAAACCAAAACTCGTTGTCACTTTCGTAATGCTCGTTGTAGTAGAGCCTTTGTAATCGCAGATACAAACTCTAGTACGCCATTGAACAATACTGGTGTCAGACGTCTTCGAATATCACTCGCACTAATAGTACTTGCTCGAAAATACTCGCTCTGATAGAAATCGTCGAATAGTGATCTGAATAGAGAAATAGTATAGTGAATAGCGGTCCGTATAATAATAGAGGATAGAGTAGAAATAGCGATCGTTTAGACTTCACGCTACTGCCTACTTAAGCGTTTCTCCCATGGTGATCCACTTAATTCAATAATAGGATCGCCAGTGTTCGTTCACTACGTTCAAACTCAAGTGTCGGAAGCGACACTTTATTTCTATATAACGCATTCAATGATATACAACCAGTGAATTTTCATTAAAGGCATATGCCTTCCAACAATAATGTGAATGTTGAAATGTCGGCTACTTCGTTTATTACGTCCGGGTTCTTCAACGAAACAAGAATTCAGCAGAATTTAAGCTGCTTATCAACATATGACAAAGATTACTTCATATTCGTACGCATCTATGAACGTATTACGAAAATATTGGAGCAACATCGAATATTTTCGCTCTAAGTGACCAATGCCTGATTAATCTGATACTTTATACTTTTTTGCTGAGTGATGCTTGGTAAGATGTACTTTATTAGCGGGTCCATTCACGCGTGGCTAATAATTAGGGGTCTAAAATCTAAATGACGTAGAACTAACTATCTTGCGAATTCTTTCTTTATGGGGACGGCAAAATAAATTGGTACACTTGGTAGTTTTTACTTAGCGGCATATGGTTTATTTAATGTCAAATATTAAATACTTTGTACGCAGATCTATAATTTCTTTGGAGATAATAGTTTTAGTCATACAGGTCTTACTAATTAATCCATAGGTGTGGGAGACGAGGTCGATTCATACTTTTCCCTAAAGAATTTGCTCGTAAGTGAATATTACGAGTCCAACCGGAATTGGAACTCGGCTCTCCGATTACCAATTCCAAGTCATTATCCATGACACAACCTGCAGATCAATAATACAGCTCCTGGTCTGTATGAAGAACATTATTTTCAATTCAGCCTCCTGAAATAGAAAATTATATTATGTAGGGTGGCAAGACTTTCGGACCACGCTGTTGAAATGGAATAAACAAGCAAGTCTATATTTATACAGGGTTTGTTTTTAGGGGTGGGTTCTGTCATCCAATATATTCTGCGGTCCGGCATGTGTGCCGGATTAAAGATTTCAGCTGTACTGTCTCGCATATTTTATGTTAGATTCCAAAGATTTTGTTAACGTCATTCCTGTATAAACAGTACGATTTCTTTTTTCCACACATGTTTTTGTCAATTGCTAATGTCATCACACATCGGATTTACAGCTGGCGTAACGTAAAGGATCTCCTTGTTATGTATGGAGGATTGAAAAATAAAGACAAATTGAAGTCAGAAAAAAAAAAAGTCACAGACGAGAAGAACGAATCGGGTTACCTTTCAAAGAGCAACTCCTATACAGCAAACCTTGTAGAACTTTTGAAATTTTAAACGCCTGTAACGGAAAAAAAAAATATTCCGGAAACACGAAAGACGTCAAAATGAAGACTAAGAAGAGGAAAAATAAAGAAGAAAGAAACGGAATTTCCAAAATAGAAAAAGAAAAATCTAAAGGAATGTTGACAGCGGGTTGAGAGATATTATTTTTTGCTCATGTAAACAATATTAAAGTAATGAAAAAATTGTGAAATTCATAATAACAATAATGACGGCGACATTCTGCTACGACCTTGGAGTTTAGAATGCGTAAATTCGAGCGAAACTAATCTTTCCAAAAATAAGATACGCAGATGCAAATATGTTGACAGAAAAAAAAAAAAAGACCATTAAATGTAAGACGATAGAAAGACCTCCATGATCAGAATATTGTTCGCTTCTTGTTGTTTTCAAAACGCTTCAGCCATTGTGCCAGGTGTATGTCGATCCGGGTAACTTACAGGGTATTCCCGACTGAACCCTTTATTTATTCTACAGGTATATACTTTCCTACTGCCCATGTCTAGGGATATCTAGTTAGTATTCAGTTAGTTATGTGTCATGTGTAGTACAGGCTTAGGCGATCATGTATCTTTCGATACATAACTGATGAGGCAGATTTTTTCTCGCATTTTGCCATTTCTTTCTGAGGTGGACCAGTTGCCATCCCAGGCTACAGAACCTGGTTTGTCCTGCTATTTACCCATAGCTGGGGGGAGAAGAAGAGGATCCATACCTTTCCCAAGTGTATTAGCACATGTAATGAATTCGACTGGTGTTTGAAATCTCCTATTCCTCAATCCGAGCCGCTACCCATTATTCCATTAGTGTCCATTTACTGCTCCCCCTATTTCTAAGTACCGAATGTCGGGCGCAGAGATCGAACTTACAATTACTAAGTACCCAAATTCACGAACACCTCGTTTACTGTCACAACTGAAATTGTGTCCTATATATTGGGGACGTCCACATCCAACAGTTACTAAAATATAACTCTTTGCGTATTGTATTAACAGACGATTGAAAATTTGAGACAGAAGTGTCCTGGGTATGATGACAAATTACATCTGGCAGCAAGGCCTCTGATGAAAAGGTTGCTGTTTTAAAGAGCGTGGAACTACTTCTTAATTGCTGTGTTCGCAGGACTACCCTGAGCCAACGTGGTGATACCAGTTTAGGTCGCAACTATAGGCAAATAATGAATCCCCAAATTAAACACTATGAAAGTATATAACTATATTTTATACCAAAAATACTAGTAATATATTTTTATATTAAAAAAAATGGCCAACATTATATATTTATAATAAAAACGCCAGCAATACATTTTATAGCAGTGATACCAAAAATACACAGTAAAAATATTTTATCTTTAGTTGAAGGTATACAATTGCGTTCAAAATATATTTAGTTGAAGGCATAAAATTGTATTGGAAATATTTAGATTTCGGCATTAAATAACCCATAGAGGTTAATATGGCCGTAAACCAAATGAAACAAACAAAATTAGAAATCCGAAGATACATAGTAATAGTGAATGTTAATTGCAAAAACTAGAAATACTAGATTGGCGGATAGGTCTCATCCTTTTATATTTGCAATGGCTAGACGCAACGCAAAGTTCTATTCTAACAGGTTCTTCTCTCGCACTTCATGCTTGTGGAACTCTATCCCGACTTCTAGTTTGACGGTAAATTTTTATCTAAAAAAAATTGAAATTCAATGTTGATTGTTTGACTGAGTCGATTTCTACGGCTTAGCAACCCATTGCACATTATTTAAAACCAGAAAATGTTTTAGGTTCTAAGAATTTTTTGAGTTAATAATGTTTTTAGTGATACAATTTTTACTAATTAACCCATACTTGGGGGAGAAGAAGTGGATTCCTACCTTTAATAAGGGTAAATGAATATAGCGAAGATAAAAGTAAATGAAACTTGGATCTCCGATGAATAATAGCAAGACATTATGCATTACACCACCGCACGTTCAAGCTTACAGCACCTGGTATTCACAAGCGGTCACCCCTTCCTGGTACTTAATAGGCTCGACGTTGCTTAATATCGGTAATGGTAAGAAACCGTAGTTTCAACGTTGATGTGGCCGTAAACCTTAAATGCAATATCGGTCGTTTTCTTCTGTAGTCTTAATATCCTGTGCTTTTATTGTTTTTTTCCCTGATGTTCTTTTACACAGAGTAACCCCTTGCAACTTCGTGGTTATACTGACTTTCTTTAGGTGAAGGGATTAAAAAAGAAAAAGAAATGAGAAATAATCAATGTGTGAAGAGAGGCAGGAAATATTCATCATGAACAAAGAATGAATACTGATTTGCTGTGGTATATCTTAAGAACTCAGGCAAAAATTATGAAATTAGCAAAATGAGAGGATCTTCATTTAGGCGATTTTAAATTCTGTTATGTGCCATGCGTGATACACGCTTAGCCGATTAGGTATCTTTCGATACATAACAAACGAGGCAGATTGTTTCCCCGCAGTATTTTGCCATTTCTTTCTGTGGTAGACCATTTCCCATGCTGATCTATCCTGCTATTTACTCATAGCTGTGAGGAGAAGAGGATTTATACCTTTTCAAGGATATTAGCACGTAAATGAATATAATAAAAATTCCACTGGAATTCGAACTCGGCTCTTCGATGCCTCAATCCGAGACGCTATCCTTTACTGTACAGGTGAATAATTTGGCTTCATAAATATTCCTTTAACAAACTAGATAAAATTATTTAAATAAAGGTATAATTATTTCCAGGCAATGAAGAGAAAAAATATGAATGGTTTGGTTTTGATTTTGTTGTTTTCAGTTTTTTTTATATTGCCCACATGATGGTGATCGTATATATGATTCATTTCGTTAGCAAAAATAATCTTAAATTCTCTTAAGGTAAATAATATGCACAAGTTCTGTCTATCAATTTTTTTTTATTAATTCTTTCAAATTTCTGAATATGTTATTTCGGTTTATCGGGTAGCTTTGTCAAATTTTTTTATTAATTATAATCTGTTATTTGTTTTTATCCCAAGTACTTTGGAATGTTACATACGTTTTCAAGGATTGTTCTGTGTTTAGTTATGCAACTGTTGCTTTTTTTTTAATTCCGTCGTTCTTTCTCAAGCTGACGTCCTATAAACAGTCAAACTGAAATTATATATATATATATATATATATATATATATATATATATATATATATATATATATACACACACATACAATAAAAAGAACCCTCAGATATTGGAGGCCATCTACATTAAAATGAAGCAACCCACACTCAACAAGATTACATGTTTAACTAGTCACACCACATTGCTTTGTATCTAGACATTGGTTCTGTTGTAATACTTCGGTCTCTCGCGTGGTATGACGTCATATGACCACATCTTGAATTTACGATCTAGTCTGCTATTCCGAGACTGTTACCGTTGCATAGTAATGTTGTATGTCAAAATAACAAAAAGCCATCTTTAGCAATGGATATCATTGTTTCATATCTGTATAACCACTCTAAGGATGGCTAATGTCAGCTAAAAGCTTAGCACCAACTTAATAGGAAAATGTCTAAATGTCAATTTTTGTCGTTATTTTCAACAGAAATTAAGCAAACATTCGAACGGCTCATGATCATACATAATAGACATTCATTGTTATATTTAATAATATACGTTATATATATATATATATATATATATATATATATATATATATATATATATACAGAAACTGCTAAAATGTATGCTGCTTCAAAATTTATTCAGTCATTACGAGATTAATACAAGTTATCTTTGGACTCGACTGCTGCAGTTTTAGTTTTGTGCATATATATGTACTAGTGAGTTAGTCCAAATGCCCTGACTCACTTTATAGTCTACCAATCAGAAGGTTAACCAATCAGAAGCCGCAGAACATTCTATCCGTCGTGTATAAAGGCGGCCATTTTTGTTTAACCTACCCGAATGACCAGTGCCAACTTGTCAGGCGAAGATGAACAGAAGGAAGTACTACGCTCTGTTACTTTGCTGCGATATCCACTGCTAACCTGAACTACGCTTCCTACTGTCTCCGAAATATTCACTGCTAACCTCTGGATTCTATACTCGAAGACGACCGTCATGATGTTTAACATCTACAATCACAAGAGATGCTCAAAATGGTGAATTTTAGCTTCCAAACATTTATTAGTACACCGAAGAGCTGCTTGGGGAACAGTAGCCAAACTGTAGAGTGGGATTGCTGCACATGCATTTTCAAGATTTTCTTTCCTGAAGTCTGTGTACATTCTTTGGAAGACAATCTATCTATCTTGAAAATGCATTCCATTATAATTTATTTCATGAAATTATACAAATATTCATCTCTTTAGACCGAAGATTTTTTTTTTTTTTAATAAATGGAGTCAATTCATCCAGACGAAAGGATAGGGGAGAGGAAAAAAATAAGAAAAAAAAGGAACGGAAAAATATTTAATATTAAGAGATGAAGAAAGAAAAAAGAAAAAAATCCAATATAAGGATTACAAAAAATTGGGGATAAATAAAGGACAATATTAAGCAGCTTAAAAATGCACACACACACACACACACACACACACACACACACACATATATATATATATATATATATATATATATATATATATATATATATATATATATATATATATATATATAAGGATAAATGTAATAATAATAATAATATAATAAAGATAATATAATTAATACTTTAAGATTATAACTGATGTAGGCAAAAAATCACGCAAATGATCACATACAAAAACATGAATGCTTGTTCGTACCCATATAAAACAGAATCAGCACTTCTAGTGTAAATTTTCCAGAATTAACGTTATTAAGGAATATTAACCCTGTTCTTGTGTCTATACTTGAAGTTCGTTCCGTTGGTTCAGTAATTCAACAGCATTTTTATACTTAATCATTATGATTTTCCTGTATTCATAGATTGCATCTGTCCAGGAAGTTGTTGGGTATCTGAGCGTGACAGAAGATCCGCCATTTGATTTCTGGGATGAAGCCTCCATCTTTAAGATTCCAATAATGTTTACATAGAACAGCTTGATATCTTAAAGAAGAATTGGCGAGTGTCAAATGTATTTGTGGTATTTTTAAAAAAATATATTGCTGGAATTTTCTATGACAAAAAATCTATATTTAGACTTTCATAGTTTTTTGACCCCAGATTGGGAGTTAACCATTGGTCCATAACTGGGACCCTAACAGGTGTTACCACCCGAGTTAGGGTGGACATGGGAACAATAGCAATTAAGAGATGGTGCCGCGCTGCTCAAAGCCTCCCGATCAGAGGCCTTGCTGCCGGATGTAATTTATCGTCATACCTAGGATGAATGTTGACAGCGTTTAATGTCGGATAGCGAACGTTCTAACCAGTTGGACATGGGCCTATGTCTAGCAGTGAAATTTGAAAATATAAATTCTTGAAATTTGACAATATAAAATAAATAATATTTTCTAACATATAATGAATAATATGGCATAATATAAATATGGTTCTAACATAATCAGAATAACAGATTATTCATAATATTGTTCTAACATATGAATAATATAACATAATATGAATAACATTTTCTAACATAATAATAATAGTGGTCTAATTTATTAGGAATAATTCAATTCTAACTTATTATGAATAATATTACATAATATGAATAATATTGTTCTAACTTATGAATAATATTGTTCGAACAAATTATGAATGATATTGGTTTAACATGTAATGAATAATATGACTTAATAAGAAGAATATTGTTTTAACATGAGATGAATATTGTTCTAACATAATACAATAATATGAAAACAATTCTAACATACGAATAATATAACATAATAGGAATAATATGTTTCTATCATATTATGAATAATGTCATAATATAAATAATATGTTTCTAACATAATCTGAATAACATTGTTCTAACACATTATGAATTATATAACATAATATGGATAATATTGTTATAACGTATGAATAGCATAATATTGTTCTAACATAATATGAATAATATTGTTCTAACGTATTATGAATAATTTTCTTCTAACATAATATGTACAATAATTTTCTAAGAAATTAAGAATAATGTTGTTCGAAAATATGAATAGTCTAATATAATATGAATAATATTATGAATAATATCATATAATAGGAATAATATGTTTCTAACATATGAATAATATGACACAATATGAATAATATGGTTCTAAAATTATATGAATAATAGTATTCTAACATATGAATAATGTTGTTCTAACATGAATACTGTCACATAAATTGAATAATATTGTTCTAATATATGAATAATATAGAATAATATCAATAACATTGCTCGATTATGAATAAATAATATAGCATAATATTAATAATATTTTCTGATAAAATATGAATAATATTCTAACATGACAACGATATTGTTCTAACATAATATCAATAATACAACATAATATGAATACAATTGTTCTAACATAACATGAATAATATGACAATATATTTTAACGCAGATTATCTTAACTAAACCACAGCAGAATATGATAGAATGACAAAATATACAGTAACTAACTGGTATGTGAACTATTCAGAACCAGTAAGTAAATGGGGAAAATATTACAGTGCTATGGGACGTTGATATAAACACCGATATGTCAATTATGTCAAATAGATCCAAATTAATTAACAAGGGTCAGAAAAATAAAATCTGTCTTTTAATTAATTTCATTTCGCCATCAGATCGGAATACATCTGTCAAGATGCATAAGAAAATAGATAAATATAAAAAATAGAAATTCTGAAGACGTAGAACTTCAAATCACGGTTTATTCCTGTCAAAGACGGGGTAATGGGTGGGAACGACGAAAGACAGGGACAATCAACGCGATGAAATCTCTGGTGATATTTCCATGAAATAAAAATAAATGCGTACTTGTACATGCATATTACGTGAGGTATGGGAAATCGAATATAGTGACCCAGGAATAAATTGTATAAAAGCGAAATCGAAACTGGATTATCATGGCCCTCCACAACATGCCTTGTAGCTATTTTCAATGTTTGTCTTTTTACTATCTCTCACCGTCGCTTTACTGCCATCCATTTGCAAAACACGTTTGACAGTTTAAACACTGTTTGCCTCTCTCCTTTTTATATCCTGTTTCTATTAAATGTTCCAGGCATTTTGTTGTAGCATATCTAGGGACGGTAATTCGTATGTCCCCATTCAGATACATACAGTAGTAAATACTGTATGCTTGTCTGCAGTTGGAGATTCGTCTCCAGCTGTGCTGGTCAAACCCTCTGCCCCCGGTCAGAGAGGATCCCCAGACGAGGCTTTGTCAATGAGCAGAGTCTCGTCTCGGGAAACAGCTACCCGCCTCCGTTTTATACGGGATCTACTGGAAATTTTTGGCCGAGCCTACAGGCTCGGATACACCACATTAAATTCGGCCTTGTGCCACATCTGACCGCGTCGGTGGCTGGTAGACATCCTGCAGTTGGAGATTCGTCTCCAGCTCTGTGGATCAAACTATACATTCGAGCAGAGAGGATCCCCAGACGAAGCTACGTTGAAGGAAACAGCTACACGACTCCGTCTTATACGTTTCTACGGGGAATTTTTGGCCGAGCCTACGGGCTCGGATACCTCACATTAAATTCGGCCTCGTGCCACATCTGAACACATGGTGCGGTTGGTAGATATGCTGCCGTTGGAGATTCGTCTCCAGCTGTGCTGATCAAACTATAAACTATCTGCCTCCAGTCAGAGAGGATCACCAGACGAGGCTATGTCGAAGAAACAGCTACCCGATCCCATTTTATTTGAGGTATACGTGGAATTTTTGTCCAAGCCTACGGGCCCGGATACATCACATTAAATTCAGCCTTCTGCCACATTTGACCGCGTGGGACGGTCTGTAGACATCCTGTAGTTGGAGAATCATTGTGGAATTCACTTGACTCACATCTAACAGTTGACTACAACTTCTACGCGCTGGTGTCGAATCTTCTATGTGTTGTTCTTGTCCTAAGTTTTATCGTTTATTACCAACTTTTGTGTGATTATTTTGATTTTATGCATAATTATCCTTAGGTCTCGCGGAAAATAAAAACAAATACCACTACTACTTCTACTACTGCTACTACTACAAATAATAATAATAATAATAATAATGGAGACCACAAACAAAACGGGTGCCTTCTTATTGATATGGCAGTCCCTGCAGACTGCAATGTATCTTTGAAGATATTCAAAAGATGTCAAAATAGAAGGACCTTGAAATAGAAATCTCAAAAATGTGGCACATGGGAACATCAACAATCCCTGTTGTAGTTGAAGCAATAGGGTTGGCTGGACAAGATTCCAGTAGACTAATTGAAGGGATTCCTGGAAGTCCATGCCTCAAAGAGATACAAAAAATTGTTCTCACAAATACAACCCACACTTTACGAAGGGCTTTATCTATGTAATATATATTTTTTTTTTGTCAGTGGAAAGTGTCATGATGCCATTTCTAACCTTAGGTCACTGGGCTGGACACGGAAAGAAATGTGTAAACGCCAGAAATCAAACAAAATAAAAATGATAATAATAATGAAAATGTTCAAACAAACTATCAAAATATAAGGACCTTGAAATCGAAATCGCAATAATGTGTCAAATGAGGACATCAATAATTCCTGCTGTAGTCGGAACTCTCGGACTGATTGCGTAAGGTTCTGATAGACTCATTGAAAGCATTCCTGAGAGACTAAGCCCTAAAGAAATACAAAAAATGTACCAACAAGTACAGCCCACACCTTTTGAAAGGCTTTATCTATGTAAAATATGCGTGATCTCAGGTATTCTTGTTTTTTTCTTTTTGTTGTGGCCTGTTTAGGTGCCAACAAGAAAGATACGGAGAACAAAGGTAGGTTGAACAAGTGTATTGAAATAACAGCATTATTCAAAGTAAAAGTGTTAGTTATAAGCAGATAGAAGTATCCGTCCGAACGGTAGGTTAACACTGCTATATTTAACAGTCCCCCCACGAGGAATGCGTGGGACATAAGGCCGAGTTTAACGTGGGTTTCTCCGAGCCCTTAGACTCAGCCAAAAATATTCCCTTAGAACCCGCATAAGCGGGTTCGGGATCTGTCTACCTCCCAACCCGAAACTTTGACTTTCGGCAAAGCTTCGTCCGGGTTCCTCTCTGCTCGAGGCAGAGAGTTCGACAGTTGAACAGGCTAACGGTACGTTAGCACTGCCATATTTAACAGTCCCACCCCACGAGGAATGTATGTGGCACAAATCCATTCCATCAACATCCACGCTTCACGCTTCAAGAAATTGCTTAATATACATGAAACCCTGTAAAAAAGAAGCGAATACCATTTATGTCAAACAAGATAAAACAGAAATCAAAACAACTTGGCCGAATGAAGTTTAAAAAAAGGACAAAGCGTTGCATGACAAATACATCAAAAGAAAGAAGTAGAAACAGAAAAGACATCAGTGGCTGAGCAGCACCGGGCTGAAAACTGTGACAGTAGGCCTAATTATTGCAGCTCAGGTTCAAAGCCTCGCAAATAGATCCTATCACTGTCACATAATCAAGGATGGAACTAACCCGAAATGCAGGATCTGCTGAAAATATAACGAACAGTTGATCATATTATCTCAGGATGTCCGGAACTGGCACAAAATTAATATACCCACAGATATAACAAAGTAGCGACATATTGCACTAAAATATATGCAAGAAGCACACAATCGAATCCACTGAGAGATGGTATGAGCACTAACCAGACACATTTATCCAAAATATCGATGTAACTATCCTCTGTGACACGCCAATTCAAACTGACAGGGAAATAAAAGCCAACAGATCTGATATTATCATAAAAGACAATAAATTCAGGTAGTGCATACTTATTGACATAGCAGTACAAACTGATGAGAAACACCTCCCTAAAAATTATCGAGAAATTGTCCAAATAAATCGACATGGAGATCGAGATTATCATGATGAGGAGAAGGAAAACTGAAACTTTACCAATAGCAATCGGAGCTCTGGGCCCCATGAAAAAAGGAATGGACAATTTTACTATCAGTGTCCCAGGTAACATCAACATAAAAGTTGACCAGAAAATCGTCCTACTAGGAACATCCCATATACTAAAACAAGTGCTATCAATTAAATGACAACTCTGCTATAGGGCTTAAGGACCATAGTTTGGACCCGGCTCCACAGGATACAAATCAGGGAACATAATATACATGAATAATAATAATAATAATAATAATAATACACTTATATTGCACCAGGCATGATCTTACTCGATTCTATATATTAGCATGACCATATTTTGTTTGTTAAATTAATACTGCTGATACCAAATATATCGGCCGTCCTGGGTATGACGATAAACTGCATCCGCGTCCTGGGTAAGATGATAAACTATATTCAACAGCAAGCATGGAACCACCTCTTAATTGCTGGTGTTCCCAGGTCCATCTTGACACGGGGTGTTAGCACCTGTTAGGGTCCCAGCTATGGGCAAATAGTTGACCCCACAACCTGACTCAAAACACTATTTTAAGTGTAAAAATAGATTTTAATACCAAAAATACTTTTAAAAAAATTAGTATCAGCAATAATTATTTGAAAAAAGAAAGTTTTACCAGAAAAAAAATCTTGTCATCATTAAATAACCCATTGAGGTTAATATGCCACAGAACGAAACAAACCACTCCATACATTTTGGAAAAAAAAAAAAGAGAGAAAATTTTGTCGGCATTAAATAACCCATTGTGGTTGATATGCCGTAAAACAAACCAAACCAAAGTAAATATATCGGACGGTTTCACATATTTTCTTGTCAATTATCTGATTTTAAGAAGTTCCTCATGCTCCCAAGAAGAGGATCAGGAGTTTTTCTTTTTTAGAATGAGTCAGCCATGATCTCTATCTATAAAAGGCAGGATGTGTGTGTGTGTGTGTGTGTGTGTGTGTGTGTGTGTGTGTGTGTGTGTGTGTGTGTGTGTGTGCAACGAATGCACGGCCGCAATTTTCGACGGATTTGCATCAAAATTTACATGCACACGCTCCAGGTTGGTGGAAAGGCCAAGACTGACATTGCATTTCCCAACTCCCATCGATAGTTGAAATAATCGATTTTTTCATGCTTCTACGGCAGTTTTCATGTAGTTTGCGGACATTTTCTACTGGCCAGAGTAAGAGCCTATAGCTGGCTGCCACGAATAAGCAGAAAGATTCTACTGGCCAGTGTGAGAGCCAACAGCTGACTGACAAGAATGTTAACTAGCATGCTAGCATGCAAAAAAAATCGATAGCTGCATTCGTCACAAGTGGGAAAAATTTTAATCTGCATGGCACTTTACTCTAATTGGCTCATTCGCTTGCTTAAACTCAACGTTGATTTTGATTCAGCTGAACTTGGTTGGGTGTGAAAAGTTATTTGTTGTTAATATTATTTTTTTCATTCGGTTTTTCCAGTTACGAGTTCTTTTTTAAAGCTTATCGTTTTGTGTTCATTTTGTTTAGTTCTTTTTTCGTAACAGATTTAATGTTTAGTATAGAGCTTAGAATAAATTCGCAGTGTGAGATAGGCAAGAAGTAAGGCATGTAGCAACATCAGCACGGCAAAGGGCTCTCGTTTAAAGGCAAGGAAGGGCAAAAATATTTTAAGTCAAGTGATAGCGATTGCTGTATGAATCGTACGATATTTGAATCAAGCACGGGCAACGCCTGACCATGCTGCTAGTGATATAATAATAAAAATTAGGTAATTTGGAAAAGCCTCAATCGAAAACTGCTTGTGCCATATGGGTTACCAATGCTAAAAAAAAATGTCACCATATGACCGTGATGCATATACGTGGTGGACCCTTCACATATGACGGGCATATTGGCCTTTGTATCGAACATTTCAGCGTCATTTCGATGATGTATTTTCCTTGAATCAACAACAGCACCAACAGCAAAAACAAAAACGATGTGCAATGTCCCTTCAGGATGTAGTCGCCCTTGGCTCTCCACAATTTTCTGTCCTTTGTAGCTCTTAATAAAAATATTGACTTTTTGTTACTTCTCCTGAACCTTGTTCTGCCATCCATTTACTAAAGCTCACAAAATAGACTATGCGATGTCTTCTTTTGTACTTTTTTGCCTTCAATCTGTCTTGTGAGTATCACATTTTCCAAGCCTTCCTTCCTCATTGTGCGACCTTGAAATGTCAGCTGTCTCATTCTGATTTTAAGTTTCATTTTTGTTCCCGCTGTCTCTAGAACATCGTTGTTTTTTCGCCTTTTCGGTTTATCGTATCTTCAGCCTCCTCATGTAGAACCATTTATCCCATGATTTAAATTTCTTCTTCTTCCGCGAGGAGATTGTTCACTGCGATTAAGGTGATGAAAAAGAAGAAAGGATGATGATGTTGATTATTAATGGGGCAGGTATTACAGTTGTTATTAGTTCTTTGTTCCGAACTGTCCTGGGAAGATTCTGGATGGGAAAGGTATAGAAATCAGTGGATGAGTAGGAAAAAAAAACAGGCGACAACTATGATACTGAGGAGAGTCCTGGTGTTTTGATGAGATCTACTATTTTGTAAGCCAACATTTAAAAGGACAGTAAACACGCAATGAAAGAAGGGGGAGGAAGAGAACGGAAAAAGAAAGAGTATGGCGCAAGAGCAAGGCATAAGAAAGAACATTAAGGCAAATGAAGACACTGACGAATGTGAAGGATTGAAGAAAAACGTGAGATTGGAGGAAATTATTTTTAAAATGACTCAAGGAAGGAAAAGAGTGCAACGAATAATCGGGAAAATGTAAAACATGACAAAAATGGAAAGAGAAAGATTAAAATTAATAGAGGAAGAAAGAGATTTATAATTTCAGAGAAGAACAAGTCAAACGAAATGGAAGTGAAAGAAAGAAAGAAGTGAAAGAGAAAGCAAAAAGAAAAGAACGGAAAAGTAAAGACAAAAAAAAAAACGAGAAATAAAAATGATTAGAGAAAAATAAAAGGTGCGCCTGTGATGCCGGCCCTAATGTCCACATACACCCATTGACGAATAGAGTTATGGCTGTGAATTGAATTTATTCCCGCCACTTTAATCAACAGATCTGTTTACATCAGTTAATTAATGCAGGCATGACGGGTGATATGCAGTTGGGATGAATTAGATTGCATTTTGCCTGGTGTGAATCTGTATTAAGATGAGATTATCTCCATTTCAAATTCCAAAGATCATCTTCTCGAAGGAAGGACGAGTTTCAACATTCACATAACGCAAAACAACACAGAAAAAAAATAATTAAAAAAAAAAAAATATTTGAAATAAAATAAAATATAAAGTTAAAATATTTGACTTGTAAAAGAAAAAAAATCGATTTAATTTATTTTTATTTTTCTCGCCGCCTTCTCAAATGCCTTTAATTTGATTTGCAAGATGCAATGCTCACATATATGCGCGTAAAATCCATTATATATACAGGGTGTATCAAAAATAATTTGACAAGCGTTTGGGTCATTCTTTCTCATACCAAAACATTTAAAGAAAGTCTACGGTAGATGGCGCTGTGTTGCCATGTAGACTAGGTTATATTTGTCATTCGTGTACATTTGTGACTACTCTGTTTTGAACGTCTAACCGGTGTAGTGGTGAGTTAACTGAGAAGCGTCTGTTTAACATTGGCGGGATATTCATAACGTGAGCAGTTAGATATGATTTTTTTACATAGAGCCGCGCGAATAGGAATGGACGCGAGCCTGCAGGGCTGTATCAGATTACGTTTCCAGACGGAAGGCAGTCAAGTAAATCTAACCTTTGTTGCTGTTTATCGTCGCATTTCTGGGACAGAATCTGTGGTACCACGACCTATGGATTGAGGAAGATCGGGATCTTCTCGTACGCCTGACCAAGAACACATTCTACAGGCTGTAGGAGACGATCCAGGTATCAGCACACAACAAGTGGACTGAGCTTTTCGTACAATTCACAGTACCTCATGGAGGGTACTTCAAGAGCAACTCCTGTATCTGTATCGTTTGCAAAATGTGCAGGGTCTTTCACCCTCTGATCACTCACTAGCTGAGAACTTTTGACGATGGTTTATTGCACAAAATACCGATCTCTTGTTTGTCTCTTTAGTCTTGTTTATGGATGAGGCAACATTTGGATGAGATGGAATAACAAATTTACACAAAAAAGGCTAATCGGAACCCCATTATAAACACCAGAATCAATTTACGATTAATGTGTGGGCTGGACTTGTTCTCCCAACACCACTTACAGGTGTTACCTAAAGGGACTTTATTTCGAACACCCTTCCATGCATACTAGAGGATGTACCTCTGCTCACAAGAAGAACATGTTGTTCATCCATAATGAGGTTCCAGTACATTTTCGTCACACACTTCTCGATGCACTGGCAGGCATATACCTTGAAAGATGGATAGACAGGGGGGAGCAAATCCATAGCCTGCACTTTCCCCCTGCTTAAATAATTTGGATTTTTTTTTATCTGTGGGTCCATCTAAAACAATTGCTTTACGTAGCGGACAATAATAATGCTGAGACGGTTCATCAACGTGTCATGGGTGCCATTGAAACCATTCGACACCATGGGGGAGTATTTGAAAGTGACTACCAGTCAATGATCCGACGGGTGGATGTATGTGTAGAAGGAAGTGGAGGGACATTTTGAACATTTTTTATGAGTTGCTGTGTTGAGGTACAACTATGTTCTTTTAGCAATATGTTTATGTAGATATTTTACCTTGTTTTAGTGGCAGGAGCTCGCCAACAAAGTTTGTAAAATTACTTTTGGATTGAAAACTTTACAGTGCCTACCGTAAACTTTAAATTTAATGAGTAAAAAAAAAAAACAAAGATTTGGTGTCATATGCGCCTTTATCCTGTTATAGTCACTTTGATACAACATATATAAGCAATTCACCCAGGCTAGAAGAAACCTCAACAGAATGCCGAAAGGACTGGACGGCAGTTTCGTCCTATATTGGGACTTATCTGCAGTGCGCATCCACTACCGAGAATTGAAACCCGAACAGTTACCTTATCAGACAAACGTCATACCAACTGTTCCAAACGGGCCTCGGTGAAAAAGCGATAGCGAATCAGACTCGATATGGCGTCGATCGATTACATATTCCGTGGTGGAACTCGTCCGAGTTTCTCATTTACCCATAGGACTCTGCCCCACGAAGCACGACTACTATATATACATATACACATGATAGAAATTATTAGGAGGATTTAAGATAGTTATAATTAATTCATCGAGTCTAGAAGAATCCTCAACAGAATGCAGAATGCACTGGACGGCCGTTTCGTCCTATATTTGAGACTCATCAGCAGTGCGCATCCACTACCCATAATTGAAATCCGTACACTTACGTTGTCAGGCAAATATATATATATATATATATATATATATATATATATATATCATCCACATATTTTGAAGGGCTGAATACAGAGACCCGGTGCACTACGTGCCACAAGGTCCCTAAACAACCCAACTCAGGTTTTGAATTCAGAGTTGTCCTTCTCCTAGACCAGTTAGCCATCCAAGGCTATAGAACCCAGTCTGTCCTGCTATTTAACACATAGCTGGAGGGAGAAGAATAGGATTCACACCTTTCCCGGGAGAATCGATTTATATATATATATATATGGCATCAAATGACAATTGGAAAAAAATCTTACATTTTGCCGACGCGCTTCCAATTTGATACCAATCTCTCTTGTCCACAGAATTCATCTGGGTATTTAATTTATATATATATATATATATATATATATATATATATATATATATATATATATATATATATATATATATATATATATATATATCGGGGTGGACATCGACGTGGTGAAATGGTTATCAGGTTTGTCTCGATGCATCAATTACAATTGATTATTGAGTTACACATTTTCGGCCTTGGGTCACACCTAAGTTACATTTAGGAAATCACTGTAGGCGCATCGACGTACTGTGATAGCAAGTTTGGCATACTCTACCCCGATGACTGAGTAGTATGTTCGATCTTCACTAGGTGCTCCCTACTATCGGCCTTTTGCCAAATCTAAGCTACGCTATATATATATCTGTGTGTTAATGTTCTGAGATTGAAAACTACTACCCCAACGTAAACACTCTGAAATCAGTACACTTAGAGGAATTTCATCTTGGCTTAAAAAAAATTAAAGTAATTTAATCTGGTTTGTCATAGGTATATTTCATATAATCTAAGTTTCCGGCATTTAAATCTTTTCCGTCTAATTTGTTATTGGCTTCTTCACTGCTAAATAAAAACTCTCTTGTCATTATGTTCTAATGTGTTTAATTCCATAATTTTTGCCAACAATTTTAAATTGTTCACTTTCCTCCACTTTTTTTTAAAAGTCGAGTTCACCTCCAGCAAGGCAGTAAATTCACCGAGAAAAATGGGGTTATTAGGTGTGAAAGGGTTAGAAACAGGAACATTGCTTCGGAAGGAGAACAAAGGAACAGTAATCTGGCGGAGAGTAGTTCGCGATTGACATTGCATTTAAATTTTTGCAGATTAACGGTGGCTGGAAGGCATGGAGCCGGAAATGAGTTCCATAAGCGAAAAGTTCTAGAACAGAAACTGATAGTATAGAAGTTAAGACTACATCGAGCCAGTTCAACTGTAAATTGATAAGACCTCGTCTCCAGTCTAGTACAAAATCCCTCGCTTTCTTTCTTTCTTTATATATATATATATATATATATATATATATATAACGATATATAATTTTGTATAATTTTGTATGTCAACAAACAGTATTTAGAAAAAATATGATAAACTGGATGAAACGCGTAACAAAAATAATTCCAGTTTGTCATATATTTATAAATATATAGTTGTATATTTAGGCAGCAATCCTTCGTTTATGCATGTTTCATTTAAAAAAAGACAAGGTACTACGGTTAAGCTTTTTATTTTTTTTTTCTTGTGTTCGAACAAGAGATTTCTTTTCTGGACAAAGAGTGTGTAAAAACAGTCCAAATGTTTTATAGTTCCGACCGCTTTCGTCTATACCTTTAGCCATTATCAATGATGATTCGATTTTTTTCAGCTTAATTGAGTGTGTGCATTATGTATATATTTTAGTATCTTGTAGTGATGTTTTGATTTCCGAATACGGTTAGCACATTGTGGCCTTGTTCGTAGTTAATATTGTTAAGGGTTGGCTTTTTCTTTTATATTATTAAAGCTTCCATTATTTTTAATCATTTTTACAGGTAGATGAAATTATTATATTTGTGTTTTCTACTAGTATGTTTCTAATGGTGTCTGGTAAGTCTGTGTGTGTGTTTAAATGGGTTGTAATGGAGCTATGATCAGATAGATGTAACGTAAGTCGCCAGGATAAGCATGTAGTTGTGTAACCGAAGTAATTATTTATGAGTCCGGTTTGATCAGGAACACAGTTGCTTAAGAGGCATTTGAACTCATAGGTAATATTCGTTCTTTGTAATTTTGACTTAGCTGGTATGTTGTTATTTTTTAGGCTAAGGTTATAAATATATATATATATATATATATATATATATGTGTGTGTGTGTGTGTGTGTGTGTGTGTGTGTGTGTGTGTGTGTGTGTGTTTCGCCAGTAATAATTCTTTCAAAATATGTCTCCTTAAATAATATTGATAAGATCTATCATTTCTTGTCATAAAAGAAAAGCAGCCAACATTTAATAAGCTATCTTTCTCCCTAACGGATCGTATATTGAAGTGAATTTTAAAAAAGTACTTCAGTTTGAGTGTTTATATGTTGTTACATTCAGTGACTTGAAATTGATTCCGTCAAACAGGAGAATGCCGGAATTAAAAATCCGTTTCGTAAATACTGTATTCACAGAACAATGCTTGAAAACGAATGAAGTAGCATTCGAAAGTAATCGGAAAAGTAATATAAAATACAAACAAATAAACAATAACTTCGGAACATTTTATAAAAACTTGATAGAATCTCTCTCTCTCTCTCTCTCTCTCTCTCTCTCTTTATATATATATATATATATATATATAATATTAGTGGTAAATATACATACGTATGCAAAATATATAAATACCCATACATGTATATTTTTAGAATAAAAATTCCAAGAGGAAGAATCCAGGTAGAACTCAATGTCCAGGACAGAGTAAGGATATAAGAAAAAGGCTTAAACACTAATATTCCATGGTCAATTCCTCTCTGTTAAGATTTAATCTCCCTCCCCCTCATATTTACACTCTCTCTAAATTCTGTTTTTATTTCCGGAGTGTTTTTTTCTGTTTTCCTTTTGAATTTGTAGGTCTGATGAATTGGATCGTATTTACGATTCCAATGGAATAAATTATGACCATGGAATATTAGTGTTTAAGCCTTTTTTTATATATATATATATATATATATATATATATATATATATATATATATATACGTGTGTCTGTGTGTGCAGTGTTCGATGGGTAACTTGTCGTCATTTATATTATTGTTTCGCGCATGCGCCATGTTACTTTTTTATTTTGTCGACTGCAAATATAAGTAGGGTCTGTTGGACCACGTCTTTAATAAAAAGAGTACCATGACGCAAGTCACTCGCCAGAAATTTGGAAATAGCATGCTTGGAATTCGCCCCGGAAGCCCCAATACAAACATTTCAGAGTGTCTGGGTGTCAATCTGAGGTTAGTGCAGAGGATTCGGAAAGAGTTGGTTGAGTTTAATGGAGATTACGAAGTTATCTCGGAAAATTCATTCTGATCGTTCTGATTAGAAAAAAATTAACAAATTAGTTGGTTAGGGTCTCAGATAGTGCTGTCATGTGTCATGAGGGTGGCTGTTGAAAGACCGTATGTCTGGCAACAGCACTCTCAACCACGCCACACAAGCAGGGGAACGCAGTTATAGCTATCAGACAATTGCTACGACCACATCACCAGTTACATCTGGCCTCCATGCTTCCTTGATTATTATGCGTGGGGCGCAGTTCAGCGGGAGATCAACAAATCTCATTGTAATTTCAGTGATGAACTGAAGGCAAAGATTATAGTAGTATCCACCAACTTAACCAAGGAGACCGTCCAGAAAATGTTGCGAAAGATTCCGAAGTCATCGGGAGGCCTTGAGCCGTGGTTGAAGCCGATGGCGATTTTATCGAATGAATTTACTCTTTAGTATTTCAAAATATTTTTGTTTAATTTTCGTAAATATATGTTGAAATGTTAACGCTGTTTTAATTTTTGCGTAATTTAGAGGGCAATTTATCTATGGCACCATGTATATATGTAAATATAAGATAATAATGTATTCGTGCAGAAATCTCTCTTTTATACAAACTTAATTAAAGACGTCTGATAGGGTACTGCGGTGAAGATTTCATTTATTTTTTTTATTTTTTATTTTCTGTATATAAAGTGTGTAAAAAATTTTCTGCAACATACAAGGATAATAGCCTTATTCACGTGTAAAAAATGCTAAAAATAATAGAGGCATTCATAATTAAAATTAAAATGATAACATCAACTATGAACACGGCCCCAGCGTGCTGACCGTGTTTGGAAAATAATTTTTAAAAATCCATAGCTCTAGATACATGCATAAAAATCTGTTAAAAATAAATATAAAAGTAGCCTTCATAATGGCTAAAAGCATAGCCAAAATTGCTCGGATATACAGAATATTCGGACCATTTTTACGCGCTTTATTTTCAGAAAAAAAAAATTAAAGAAATAAAATAAAATATTTTAAAAATTGTTAGCTGCCATACATTGAGAGTGGTCTTTAATGAAGCTCATATATAGGAATTACACACACACACGTACACACACACACACACACACACACACACACACACATATATATATATATATATATATATATATATATATATATATATATATAAAGGCTGTTCCAATGACTTGGACCGATTTTAAATGTGAATTAAATTTAAGTGTCTAATGATTCGATTTAAATCAGAAAGAAAGGAAAAAAATCATTAGATGCTTAAACTTAATTCACATTTAAAATCGGTCTATTTGGAACATTGGAAACTTAAAGTGGTCTGTTTTTATTTAAATTATTTGCTCTGGATTTACATTGAGCTCTCTGGATTTTATCCTCCTTAGGTTTACCCATACGGATTAACTAGTTTTTTTTAAACTATATATAATATATATATATATATATATATATATATATATATATATATATATATATATATATATGAAAATTATGTTAACATTATTACTGTCCGTGCTTATCTTGACCACACCTTTCCAGGTCAATGGATAGGTAGCAGTGGAGCATTTCGTTGGACTTTACACTCCCCTGTGATTTCTGGCCATGGGGTATGGTTATGGAGAGTGTGTCTCGCAAAAGAGTTTGTGATATCAGTGTACATCAAATGAGTGACCGGTCATTAAAATTTTCCTTGGTTCTGGTGTGTTTAACATGATGGCGAACTGGTTTAGGTGTTCCTCTAAATCATCGTGAACCTATCATGTATATTTTGTGAGTAAACGGATTCTACCATTGAAGTGTTAACATAATTTTGATTAAACATATATATATATATATATATATATGTGTGTGTGTGTGTGTGTGTGTGTGTGCGTGTGTGTATGTGTGTCTGTTTGTGTGCATGTGTGTGTGTGTATGTGTGTTAATATATGGTTGGGTGTTGGCTGTATCGTATAGAAGCTCTAAATTATACCTGATTAATTTAATAAATAATATATAAATTTGATTCAATTATACATAAATACTGAAATATTTCTTAAATCAATTAATTAAAAAGTAAATTGTTTACGTTCCGGATAAGAAAACAAATTTATGAGATACTGACTTCGAAATTTGCCAATAAGAGATATACATTTTCTTAAAAAGGAGAACTGGGCCTTCCTTGGCTGAGAGGATATTATTTGGAGCAGAGCAATGCTCAACGGTTGCTTTTTTCTTGAATATAATTGAATGCTGGTTTGATCCCCCGCTTGGGAGGGATATTTTCTTCCATCTAAATTACGATTACCCATGTCATCATATATTAAGTCCTGCGTACGATAATAAACTACATCCGGCAGCAAAGCCTCTGAATCAGGAGAGTGGACGTTTTGAAGAACGTCGAACCAATTATTAATTGCTGTTTTTCACAGTTCTATTCTGATCCGGGTTGTAGTACATGTTAGGGTCCAAGATATGGGCAAATACTGAACCTCCAAACTAACCTTAACATAATGAAAGTATAAAAAAATTACATATTTTAGTACAGTTACCAATACTTGTTTACAATAAAATGACCAATAAGACAGATTTTAAAGCAAAATAACAAACAATACTTTTTCATAGCAAAATTACAAGCGATGCAACTTTTAGTAGATTTACCAAAAAATAAATTTCATAGCAAAATGACTAATACATTTTATCTATAGTTGAACGCAGTCGAAATATATTTAGTTGAAGTTTTTTTTTTTTTTTTAAGCATTTCACCCCAAGCAAGGCGGGAAGCCACTAGGATGCAAGGGGTTACAGAAAATTTAGTGCAAGATCAGATAGTAGTGATAGAAGAAAGGATGAGGGTAGTGGATAGATCAAGGCAACTGGAGATGTCGATTGACATTACACTTGAATAGCTGGAGATATAGCTCACAGGGAAACAGGAGAAGGGAAGGGAGTTCCACAGGCGAGAGGTGCGAGACATGAAGCTATTAGGGTAGAAGAGACGGCTACATTTAGGAGTTTCGACAGTGAAGCGGTGAGCGCGGGATGCCAGCCTCGCAGGGCGCTGGAACTCATGACGTCTGGGAACCAGCGAATGCAGCTCCTCGGAGCAATTTCCATGAAAGTATTTGTAGAACAGACAGAGGGAGGTGACGGCGCGTCTGTATTTCTGCATTAAATGATATAAATATAGATGTTGATATGCTGATAAAGAAATGGAACCAAAAATAAAATTTTCTGAAAGAACGCTTAAACAAACGTTAAAATCTAATGTTGATGGCAAGCTTCGTTACAGCTAAGATACATTTGAAAACAAATATTCGTCAATGAACAACGTAAAGAAAAAAAGACACTAAAATATATAGAAATGGATAGAAAAATAAATATATACGCATACACGCACATAAAAAGAAAACACCAAATTCAAATGTCTAGGCAAAATGTAACATTTAAAAAAATTAAAACCAACTAATATATAAAAAAAGAAAACACCTAAACACAGAAATATATATAGATATCTCATATATAAGCATTATATATATATATATATATATATATATATATATATATATATATATATATATATATATAAAGACTGTTCCAATAACTTGGACCGATTTTAAATGTGAATTAAATTTAAGTGTCTAATGATTCTAAGAAGATATGGGCAAATACGGAACCTCCAAATTAACCTTAACATAATGTTAGTTTTTCGTTTCTTCGTTTTTCGGCGTTTTTCGGAATTTTCGTAAATTTAATTTCGCCGTTACACATTTGAACTAGTTTATCTACAACACTTGTATATCGTTATAATGGGGCCTCACATCAATGAGGGGGGCCGGTGTGCAACTGAAACCGTTGAGAGGAAGGCCCCGAAACGGTGCACATTCTCTCCTGATGACCCCAGTTTAAAATTCGAGAGGAACACATCAAAATTCAGTGAAATCATATGCCGTAGAGAAGCTCGGTGGAAGTGTCATTGGCATGAAGAGCATTATAGATTCAGCTCGCTTCAGGTGAGTTTTAATTACTTACCAGTAATTTCCTTCTAGTATAAAAAATATTAGGTTGGTGCAAAAATAATGACGTATTAATGTCGTTTTTTGACGTTAAAAATACGTCAAAAAACGACATTATTACGTCATTATTTTTGCACGTCAGGACGAAAACGAACTTTCTAATTTCTGCCTGAATTTCTAGAAATAAGGAATCATCAACGTTTCATCAGTTGTACTCTCCAGCATTCCTCATAATCTACAGGGAAATCCTAAGTGACAACAGCTTAGAGGATTAATATATGGGTTTGTGAATTTGATGACAGAATGATTGTGTGTTATATGCAACAAGTAGAGACAGGTGGCAAAAAAATGAGCAGCACTAAATACAAATAAGAAGACGATAGCCCTAGACTTGGGTAGTTGAGCGAGAAGTGTTTACCCCCGTAAATTTAACAAAGTGTTCTGTTCAGTATCCACTGTAGGTTACCTAGATCTATATACACCTGATGAAGTCTGGAGGGCACAAGGGCCGAAACGTTGTGATAAGTCCAACAAATATGAGGACAATAGTCCGAATGAAATTAGTAGAAATAAAAATAGTGTAATATTACATTGTCTCGACTTGACTCCACAGTTTCATTCCTTTCCAAAGTGGCCTATTTGTGGTTTTCATATAAATATTTTCATAGTAATTGTTTTGATGAGCATTGATATAGCAACGTCTTAAATTTAAGCGCAGTGCAAGGTGTAATTTCGCTGTTGAAATTGTTACATATAACCGTAAGTTCTAGGCTAATAGCTATTTGTTCCTCTTGCAAAAAATCTCTCCGGTATAATTGCTTAGATGTTTACTACCACTGAAAATTTTAAAAAAATGAAACTTTTCACCTTCTGTCTCTTTGAGTACCGTTCTTTTATTGTCCTCTCTAAGAAGCAACCATTGTTCCAGTATATGTATGCGAGTGTACGTGTTATATGAGAGTTCGGAAGTCAGGTTTCTGCCTCAGTAGGCGACTGAGGCAAGGATCCTCTTTGACAGTGTGGCTATACATTAAGATTGGAGCAGATTTAGGGTCTGTTCCGTGATGAGGAAATCTTTCAAATACAGTTTTGGATGTATTCAATGATATGAACAAGACTTTTCCCTATACAGCAAAATTTTTTGGGTTCCAAAAATTTCGCTTGACGATGAAACAGAGCTTGAAACTTTAATTCAATTTAAATTTTATAATTAAATTGAAGTTTTTAGCTCTTTTTTGAAACATGAGAACAATTAAATAGCGAAGGATCATTTTTTTTTAATTAATATATATATATATATATATATATATATATATATATATAAATGAAGAAAACATACCACAGCATTTAATAATTTAAAAAAAAATAACGACCACATTCTTTTTAATGGAACGCTTTTTGTCCAACAGTTCTTCAGAAATATTTGCTGGAAAAATATCATGCATAAAAAATATTCTTAAATGGCGAAACTGCAAAAGTGGATGGGGTTAAATGATGAAAAATATATATTTTCAAGGGATTTTTCATCCGATTTTTTTCTTATTGATAAGCATAATTTTTAGTGGGCACACCTGTTTGAGTTGATTTTTCCTCTTTTTTATATTCTTAAAAAGTTAAAATAACAAGAACAGACCTAGAATGAGAAGTCTTACTGTACATCCGGTAGGAATCGAATTTGCATCCTTTTTTCATCAGGGAAAAAGATTTTTTTGCCAAAACGTTTCGATATCAGCTTGGTCTTGGAGACTAGACTGACTGGGCAAAGTGTTTAATTACCTATTTAAGGAAGGCATATTTCTCGTTGTTATTTCTATGTATCTAAATCTGCTGGCTTTAGTTTCGTACCCGAAACGTAAACAACAATAATTTTGAAGTATTTTTTATCCAACTTTATTTCTTACTAGCAGTAGAGCCTGGCGTTGCCCGGGGATGTAACAGTAAGAGATAGATCAAGTATCGACCATCATAAAGACTGAAAAATAAAATTGACAAACATTATTGTTTAAGGTTTACGGACACGCATGTCTTAATTAGTTTTTTTTTTTTTTTGTTTTTGTTTTTTACGAATTGGTCAAACCCAAATTCAAACAAAAACATTGTTTTCAATCGTTATGAGTCTACCGATTGAATAGAATTTTATTATAAACAATTGTCTTGTAAATGGAATTTTTTAAAGCATTCTGAATGTAAAAATAAAAAAAAAAAGTGTGCAAGACAATAAGAAACACTACCTGCCAAAAAAAAAAGTGAAGTTTTGTTGAAATCAGTAGGAAATCCGATCCCATATATAAACGAACACACACACACACACACACACACACACACACACACACACACACACACACACACAACCTGGGTTTTATAATAAGTATAACTCGATATGAGTTGTCACCCTTTCATTCTGGCGACATTATCGTGTTTTATCGTGTTTTCAAATTGATTTTGTGCAAAAACTATTGTGTTTTTCCAAATTTGGCGTTGTCAGAACCACCGCAAGGTAATTTTACGCAGTCCTGTGAAGTTTTGTTGAAATCGGTTGAAAAATGTAGGAAATCCGATCCAATATATAAACGTACAGACACACACACACGTTTTATAATAAGTAAGATTATTATAGCGTGCCCTACAAAAACAAAACAAAAAAAAACGAAAATTTAGATTTACTCTATAAAGAAAAACAAAATACTAACTGCAGTATCGCTAACAGAAATAAACTTGCTGTTGGTCTCGAAAATGACTTCTAATCTGTTGCTTGAGTGGGTCAAGACATGGACTGCTAATTTTAATGCTTTAAAAGCAAAATTGCTCTCTTTTAGCCGCCACAGAGAACCCAACCTGCATCCTATTAAAAAATCTGATGCTCAACTCCATGCGAACACCTCTCTGCGTCTGCTTCGTTTCACACTGTCCGCTGACCAGAGATAGAACAAATTCATCTATCGCAAGGAAATTTGTTTCTCTGTGTCGCGACAGAAAATTTTTTCTCTCCCGAGTACATCTTTCAAATCTATAAACCAGCCATTTGCCCTTGTATAGAACACTGCTGCCATATATGGTCTCCGGCCCCCGTTGCTCGTCCTAAGGCCCTCGACAAAATCCAGAGACGGATATGCAATGTGATTGGCCCTGACCTGTCATCTCGTTTACAGCCACTCTCTCACAGACGTGCCATCGCCTCCCTCTTTTTCTACAAATACTTTCACGGTAACTGCTCCCTGACCTACTTTCACTTATTCTAAACCTGCTGAATTTAAACGTGCTACTAGGTTGGCATCTCAGTTCCACCCTTTCATCGCCGAAACAGTCAAATATAAGCGACTCTTCTACTGCAATAGGTTCATGTCTCGCACTTCCTTTCTGTGGAACTTCTTTCCTCTTACTCGATTCCCTGGTAGCTATAATCTTCAACTAATCAAAAGCACTATCAAACGACATTTCCAGATGCTTTGATCTATTCCCTGTACTTTTCTCCATCCTTTCTTCTATCACGCCTCTTAGCCTCTTGTTCCCACTCTTTGTAAGCCCTTGCGTGCTAGTTGCACTCCAACCTTGCTTGGGGGGAAAAGCTTAAAAAAAGTTAACATGAAAAAATTAACTATATATTTTGCTATATGAATGAACTAAAAAACAAACATATAGATTTTTTAAGCATTTGTTATTCCAGGAAGCCGCAGTTATCAAATTTTCACTGCGAGGAGATTGTTCTCTTTAAGAAAGAACATCCATCTTGGGGATGAAAAAAAAAATGCCAATAAATTTTCTCATACTTCGTTAGTTTTAACACCTCATTTAACATTTGTGTTTCTGTTCTGTTATAAGCTAATAAATTTCTATCGTTTACTTTTGTTTAAAATAAGTGTAACAAAAATCCCGACAATTAAACTGTACTAAATTTCCTGGTTTATTTTTTATTTTTTTATTTTTATTTTTAATTTTTTTTGAACATGACTCTCCACAACTTCTTATCCTTTGTAGCTGTTCAGAATATTTGCCCTTCTACTATACCTGTTACTCTATGTTCTGCCATCCTTTTTTTCAATGGTACTGGATAGGTAACACGTTGTCTGTCTGTCTGTCTCTCTCTCTCTCTGTGACCTTTTTTGCCGTCAATCCCTGTGAGTGTCACATTTTCCAGCTATTCTTTCCTCGGTATGTGTCCTATTTATTTCGACTGTCTCATTCAAATTCGATGTATACATGTCATTCTTGTTTTCCATTTTCCTTAAATCATCTTCATTACTCATATGCTCCACCAATGCTATATTTAGAGCCTTTCTAGAGAACCACATCTTTGCAAACTCACGTCTATCACCAATTTACACAAAGATAGCGTAATCGATGCTTTACTCAGCGCCTCATAACCGCAATATATTCATTGAGGGACAAATTCTCCAAGCCTGCTTCTTGTGTTCCAGAAATTCCAACCGTCTTTTTCTGATTCTAACTACAAAAGTCCTTGTTGTTCCTATGATGCTTCTTCTTAGCATCCTTATGTAAAAGCATAGTTTTTTGCCTCAAGTCTCTTCTTTCTTTGTCAGGAAACTAACCATCATACCCTCTCCGATATAGCAGTCAGACTTAATATTATATAGACGGTGAACTCATTTCTTTGTCGCTATTTTCTTAAATACTTAGCTTTTGCAAGGCAACTTTTGTTATTCTCGGGAGCCTTTAAACTTTCTTGTCGCATTTCTGACCTTTTGCACCCTTCAACAAATGCAAACAACTCAGTTTTAAGATTAATATTTGGACTTAAAAATACGCAGTTGGGATGCCGCGTATGACTTTTTTTTTAAGGGATGCGTATATTGGGCTTTAAACGATTGCAAGTTATATCACGTATGCAGCCACGTGCAGGAACACACGAAGCTACAAGAAAGACAACAAGAAGCTTTGTATCATAATGGGCATGCGAATTCCTCTGAAAGAGGACGCCGTCTCATTGAACAAAGGTTCTGGCGGGGAACCTGATTTGAATATATAGCCTTGTAATGTAAGATTGTACGGAGGTTCTATTCGTTTGTTTCGTGTAAGGAATAAGCAAGAGGGAACCGTATGCTCACTTGTAAAGACATTGTTCCACTGAAGTGCCTAAATAGATATCCGTCAAATAACTTGTACTGTTCTCATGAATTCTCAGTTATCCGCTACTTGGTTGTAAATCTGACAGAAGGCAAACATTGATGTAATATATTAATCAACGGGCTTTAACATACTCAAAAATAAACTCACAGATCTCGTGTTAAGAATCACGCCATTGACGCACTTGGTTGAATAAGAGAAATACATGTAAGCTGGTCACGTACCTTAAGTACACTTGATCAATGTATTTTTCTGCATGAACGCATATCTAAAAGCTGACAGACTTTATGTATTTCTGTAATGCGTTGCCTAATGACGATAATAGATTATCGATCTTGCAGTTGAACTGAAAACAAAACAATATAAATAATATGAGGCAAATGCTTGTAAAAACGTATAATATTTGAAGTTGTTTCATCTAATAAATTCGAATAATATTGCTCCTAATAATACTCGTGAGTATAAACAAAGATTGCTGAGTAACAGCGTTTGAAATAAAAAAATAAAGAATAATTTTCAGAATATCTGCACTCCTTGTAGTTATATTAGTAACGCAGATGACCCGTGTAAGTAGGCTTGGTAGAGGATACAAGGTGTTTATGTTAAGAGTTTTCCGTGTCATATAGGAAGAAAATGAGTAACTACCGACACCGAGGTTCGAACGTGACACTCTGGACTTATGAATATTTGTTTTCCGCCAGCGGTGTCAGGCTACTGACTGCGGCGATTATTGAGTGACTATTGCGTGGAACTATCCAGTCGAATTAGTGTGAATTATTGTGCGTCAATTGTTTGGGTTTTGATTCAGGATTTACCGGACTTTAAACCGAGACGCGCTAATAACAAAATATTAACACTGAAATGGTTAATTATATTTGGTTGACTTTACTTTTTTTTTTTATAAGTATTTACTTGCGTTTGTAATTAAATCAGACAGATTTTTCCCGGAGTAGGTTGCCATTTATTTCCGCGGTAGACCAGTTGCCATCCATGACTATAGAACCCGGTCTGTTTTGCTATTTGCACATAGCTGGGCGGGGAGAAGAGGATTCATACCTTTCCCAGTGGTAAGAGCACGTAAGTGAATGTAATAGATTCGACTGGAATTCGAACTCGGCTCTCCAATTCTTCTATATGAGCCGCTCTCCGCCTATTTTAACATGGAAGTCGTGAGTTATACTTAATCCTTAATGGTCAAAAGAACGATAATATATAACAGAAATAAGATAAATTAAATGCAAATCAATAAATTATAAGCGTTCATCTAAGAAATCGAGTAATTGGACGCCAATACGAGGAGGTTTAAAAGGAAGAGAAATAAAAGAAAAGAAATACGATTAAAAAAAATGTTAATAAAGTTTCGTTAATTAACAAGTGTTAATGTGAGAATCACAGACAACATTTTTTTACTAAGAAAATTAAAAGGAAAGTAATATGATTACAATAATAATAATAATACTCTTTGTAACCTAGGGAATGTCACTGAATAGAATAATCAAACGAAGATTGGTGCCGAGCGATAATACTTAGGACACGAACAACATATATAAGATTCGCCAGCGATGCGTAGAAGTCAACTGCTAGAGGTGAGTCAAGTGAATTCCACAGTGAGTCTCCAACTGCAGAATATCTACCAACCGCCTCACACGGTCAAATGTGGCACAAGACCGAGTTTAATGTGGGGTACCCGAGCCTGTAGGCTCAGCCAAAAATTCCCCGTAGACACCGTATAATACGGGATCGGGTAGCTGTTTCCCGAGAGGAGACTCTGCTTTTCAACATAGCCTCGTCTGGGTATCCTGTCTGCCTATAGGCAGAGAGGTTGACCAGTGTTGCAGGCCCGGCAGCGTGCGGTACTGGTTTATTACGAGTGGCCTTGTGCCAGACACCACACTAAACTACCGAGTCCACAAGCAATGTATAAAAAAAAAAAAAAAATAATGATGCGATAATGAACAGTGAGAGGAAAGGGGTCAATCAACAAGTGCATAAATTAATGAACATCAAAGAGATAGCCGGAATAAAATGACAAAGACGTCTGTTTGTAAAACATGTGTAACTTTAATTAGATGGAAACAAGTAGATTATCTCGTGGTACGAGATTAAAGAAGAGTTCCGCGCTAAAATAGGAATGCAAGATGAACAAGGCGGGAAAAAGAGTTTTATAAGGTTCTGGAAAAAGGAACTCGTTAAACACGAGGTGTATGTGCGCACAGATAGAAAGGAGTACTCACTGTGGACTTTTTTTGGCGTTGTAAGTGTGTGTGGTATTTTTGTGGTCAGGTTCATAGTTAAAAAGAATGTTCGGTCGACTCAGAGTTTTTGGTGAGGCATTGAATTGTCTGCTGGAAATTTTACCGGAATGATGTGGGCATCTAGCCAAGAGAAACGAAGAATGTTTGAAGCGAGTTTCATGGTCTTGTGGAGTTGTTTACGGCAAGCCCAGAGAGACGAAAAATGTTTGTTCGTAAGTAAGAATATCCCTGTCTGTATTTACTGGTTCACTGAGGAGGGGTAAGTGTAAGTCATCTGTTGAACACGAAGTTTTGCCCACGACTGTGTCGTGTGTCTCGCACATTTTCTAGCAGAAAACGGAGACGGTCTGACCTGCGGATAGCAAGTTGTTCGTCAGTAGGATATCCCTGTCTGTATTTACGATTGACTGACGAGGGATAAAAATAAGCCACTTGTTGAATACGAAGTTTTGCTCACGACTGTGTCTTGTGTCTCGAACGTCTTCTGG
Organism: Acanthosepion pharaonis; assembly: GCA_903632075.3. Taxonomy (NCBI): domain Eukaryota; kingdom Metazoa; phylum Mollusca; class Cephalopoda; order Sepiida; family Sepiidae; genus Acanthosepion; species Acanthosepion pharaonis. Next base: position 4,213,938 of record CAHIKZ030000113.1, read on the forward strand.
TCGAAAACGGAGAAGGTCTGACCTGCGGGTAGCATCAAGACGAGAAGAAGTCTTGGTAAAGTGTGAGGTCGCCATTGTTGAAATAAGATATTCCGGCCCGCATATGGGTTAAGGGCACGGAATAAATGAGTTGCCCGTCTAGTTAGGTCGAAAGTCGGAAGGAAACTGGTTGACCTGCGGGTAACGTCAAGACGAGAAGAAATCTTGGTAAATAAGTGTGGGGTCAACATCGTTGAGATAGGATATTCCGGCCCGCGTATGGGGTAAGGGCACAGAATAAATGAATTGCCCGTCTAGTCAGGTCGAAAGTCGGAAGGCAACTGGCTTGCAAACGCTGGCCGTTTGAGACGCCGAAAAACGCGCGGGAAAAAAAAATCAAAATCTGTTAGTCTGACTTCATCAGTAGGAGCTAGCGAAGGTCTTCCTCCAGGTTACTGCTACGTCTAGCTGTGTGAGGAAGGAAGGGGTGCAAACCGCGCGCACACACGCACGAGTGTGAAAGGAAGGGAGGAAACTCGCGCGCGCGTAAAATATAGATGGAATTAATGTGTTAATTCCATACCAGCATAGCTGGAGACGAATCTCTGACTGCAGCATATCTACTAACAGCTCCACGCGGTCAGATGTGGCTCAAGGAAGGCCGAATTTAATTAGGGGTATCTGAGCCCGTAGGCTCAGACAAAAATTCCCCGTAGACTTCGTATAGAACGGGGTTGGGTAGCTTTTTTCCCGAGACTAGACTCTCCCTTTCAACATAGCCTCGTCTGGAGGCAGAGAGTTTGACCAGCACAGATGGAGACGAATTTCCGCTTACAACAATAATAAACAAGGTTTCATAGAGAATTTTGTATATACTACCGGCTCGACAGGCTCTTAAGGTCGACAGTTACTTCTAAAATAGTTATAATGAAGAGTGAAAATGGAAGTGGTAGGAATGGAAGATTATTCTGATGAAGAGGATAGATAACGATTGACGCTTGAGTTCACGTATTTAAGTTGTTAGAATTCAGGGAAGTACTCGTATAGCAGTCTATTTCAAAAAGTGGCTATCATTGAAAAAAAATCGTCTTAAAGGAAATTTCTAGATATTTGGAATACGGAGAAAATGAAGCTGATTCGACTCCGTGGAAGTAGTACAACCTGTCCTCTCAGTAAAGGTCTGAACTGCCATAATTAAAGAGTGTCATTTGAATATTTGCCATTCCATCGTTTTGTCTGTAGAAAAGAGACCGCAGGTTAGAAAATAGGCAATCCACTACAAAATTGCGTAAACTATTTTAAACTCTATGAAGAAATTCAGGAATTAGTATCTCCACCCCAGATATTGGGACATACTTTTTCTTTATATAGCGTGTCTCCTCATGAAGTATTTGGTCATGGCTCTCCACAACTTCCTGTCCCTTGTAGCTCTTAATAAATTTTGTCTTTCTGTTATTTCTCCTAAACCCGCCATCCATTTCCTCAAGCTCACTAAGTAGGTTTTGAGTTGTTTACGTATGTCTCTCTTACCTTCAATTTCTCACGTGATTATTATATTTTCCAAGCCTTTTCTCCTCATTATGTGCCTCAACTGTCTCTTCCTTGTGTTAAGTATAAGATTCCTTTTTATTTTCCACTGCCTCTAAAACTTCATCATTGCTCACATGTTCGGTCCATGTTAAAATCAGCATCTGACTGTAGAACCACATTCCTGTAGCTTAAGGTTTCTTTTTCGTCTTTGAGGAGATTGTCCAGCACCTTGGAGAAGGTATCAGTTAATTCCTTGGACAAGAGAATGAGCCGACCAAATTTCCAGCATTTTTTAACAATGAATCTTACATATGAATTCGAATTCAGGTTCGGAGTGAAACTGAGGTGCAGTTGACGTTCAAAATATTTATCGTCGTTGAAAGTAGAACCGTTCATCGTATTCAGAGGAGACTCAGCGTCTGATCGGTGATGGTGAATTGATAATATGATTTTTGGAGTATTGAAAGTTACAAGTTATTTAAAGCGTTATGATTTTTAATGTTTCCAATGCGTAGCATACCTCTTGGGTTTTCCCTCACTATCGACCATGCATTCTGTATATTTACAATCGGTGGTTAATCCTTACTTCTGGCTTTCGTTTACTACCTTGTATAGGGATACCCACAATTTTCTGTCTCTGTGTGCTATTATCACAGTGTTTTCGGCATATCTTATGTTTTTAAGATTGATTCCACTAATAATAAATCCAGATAAGAGGTCTAATTATTTTAGGAATTTCTCGCTGTAAACGTTGAAGAAATCGGGTGAGGAGTCGCGTCTTTGTTTCACTCCTTTTCATATTTGTAGTTATAATGTTTATATTTCCATCCGTATGCAGGCGGTTTGGTCCCGATATAATTTTCGGGTTATTTCTTTTCCGAATAGATTTCGTTATTATAAATCAAACGTGACGTATCTTATAAAATTGTTTACGTCATCCAAGAAATATCATCGTGTACATCCTCTTGCATTTGTTTTGTTATCTCTGGAGACATTCTGATCCTAAAATATAGCCTTTCCTGCTCAAGTGTTTTACGGCATATCGATCTCAATGCGTTATTTAATGCCGACAAAATTTTTATTGATGGTAACATTTTTTTCAAAAATGTATTGCTGCTAATAATGTTTCTTTTCCAAAATGTATTGCTGGTAATACACACACACACACACACACACACACACACACACACACACACACACACACACACACACACACACACACACACGCACGCACGCACACACACACATAGATTGGTTAATCCTAAATTTTCGCTTGAGGATGAAACAGGGCTTAATACTTTAACTCAGTTTAATTTTAATAATTATATTGAGATTTTCGGCTCTCGTTTTTGAAACATGAGAACTCTTATGTAGCGAAGGAATCATATTAAATGTATTGCTGGTAATTTTTTTTTTCCAAAAATGCATAGCTGGTATTCTTACTGTAAAAAGCTATTTTTAACACTTCCGCTGCTAACTACGGAGATCTTTGTTTTTCTTATCTTGCTCCAGCTGGCTAACTACGGAAACCTACGTTTTTTTGCATACCGCTGGTATGAGTGTCCCGTTGCGCCATCTATCGTAAAATACGGGAAATTCTAACTGTTGTATCATGCAAATTATTAGCCAGTCTCGATTTTTCTCTACGTCATGCTAGTTTCGTATCTAATTTGAAAATATTCCTGACGAGAATGCGGCTAGCATTCGGATGCTTCCAGCGCCCGTGACCGTATGTCGAAGGGCACCTAAAATTAATCCTGCCAATTGCCTGGTTGGTGGAATGAAAGCTCATGACTTGGTAGAAATTCCACCAACCAATAAGAAAAGGTACCCTTCCAAGCCATGAAGAGTCGGCAAAAAAGGTGGAAAACGCTCAGAAACAAGGTACTTCTGCAAAAAGTATGAAGTTCCACTCCACAAAGGACAATGCTTCAAAAGATATCATGTGTATACCCATTACTAATCTGGTAAGTCATTCCCAGGTATATCCATGAAAATGGAAGGCTGTAAAACACACTGGTTCCAGTTTTCTGTGTAATAAAATATGTAGGTTGAAATTTGGCATTTTCTTTAAAAATGGCTGGCCGGATGGGGCAGCACTGGGCAAATGAGTAGCAGTGAAAGTGTTAAACTTTCATAGTGTTTGACCCTTGATTGTTATTAACTGTTTGCCCATAGTTTGTATCCTAACAATAATTAAGAGACCTCATGATCAGAGGCCTTGCTGCCGGATGGAGTATATCGTCATACCCAGGACGGTAAAATGTAACCGATTAAACCACACTGTTCTTGACGTATGTTAGATATAATTCTTCTTCGCGATCTGTTCTTCAGAATCCGATATATATATATATATATATATATATATATATATATATATATATATATATATAGAGAGAGAGAGAGAGAGAGAGAGAGAGAGAGATTGCAAAATTTAAAAGCTCTGATGGGTTGTTTGGCTTAACTAGGCACTGTGTTTTCCTTTTGTATTAACATTCGGCAGTCTATAAATTCACGGCTAAGTTTCGTTCCATCAAAATCACCGTCATATGCTACAGCAGCTTCTTTGAATATTTCTTTCGTGCCTTCGTTCGAGTCATTGTTCGACTCGGAGTCAGTGAGGCTTTCAATATTCAAGTGGAATCCAAATTCCTCATGTAACTGACTTAACCATGTAAATCGATTTTTTAGTTCTGTATTTAACCTGTCCAGTACTGCCTTCAAGGTAACACCCATTTCTTCTATCACCTTTAGAAGCTCATGTTTCTTCTCCTCTGCCACCATTCTGTTTTTTACAATGCGCCCTTCTTTGTTGATCAACATCAATACCCAGTTCTAAACATATTCCCTCGCCTTTTGCTATTTCATTTTTACAGAGAGAATAACTGATTTTATTTTAGTAACTAGATGCCGAGGCATCCCGATGGTGATAGATCGACTAAGGTCTTTCAGTGTGTTGTCTCCAAATCGAAACCCAGGGCCATCTTACACTGTTGGACAAACTCCTCCCTGTTTGACCATAACTTGAGGCGGTGCAGGTGTAATCCTCACGCTCGGCCAATTGCGGGTTGGTGAGGCGGGAATTCCGGGAATTGTACCTCGGCTCTACAAGTTTTCCAATTTCGAACCGTTATCTATTACATCCAAGCTTAGAGCATCTGATATTCACAAGCAATCACCCATCTAGGTACAGGCTCGGCTTGGCTCGGCATTACTTAATGTCGGTGATCGTACAAGAACCAGTGTTTCAACGTGATATAGCCGTAAGAAAAAGTAATAGTACAACGTTAGTCCTGAGATGACGATAAACTACATCCGGCAGCAAGGCCTATGATTAGAAAATTGTAGTTTGAGGGGCTTGGAAGCAGGCTTTAATTGCTGTTGTTCACAGGTTCATCTCTTAGACTCCCAGCTATGGGCAAAATTTAAACACCAAACAAAAACAAAACAGAATGAATGTATGAATAAAGTTTTTATATTAAAAATACCAGCAATATATCTTATATAAAAAGGACCAAAAAGACACATTCAAATTAAAATGATCAACAATATACTTTATCTGTTGTTGACGGCATAACATTGTGTTTTAAATATTCAGATTTCGACAATAAATAACCCATAGCGGTAGATATACAGCTAAAGAAAGTCAAGCAATATTATAAAATTAATATTTCATCTACGAATTGCATTCTTGAGATGATTAATTTCTGCACTCGGATCCTTTGTACTATCACCAGAGTTAAGCAACGTCGAGCCTGTAATGGATAATGGTTCAGAATTATTAAGCGGAAAGCCGAGTTCCAATTCCGGTTGGGTTTTTTATATACACTTACGCGCAAATACCCTTCGGAAAGGTCTGAATCACCATGATCCGCCCAGTTATGTATTCATTATTAAGACTTGTATCACTAAACCATTATTATGAGTAATATACTTTATCGGTTGTTGATGGCATAACATTGTGTTCAAAATGTTCAGATTTCGGCAATAAATAACCCGTAGCCGTTGATATACAGCTAAATCAAGCAATATTACAAAATTAATATTTCATCTAGGAATTGCATTCTTGAGATGATTACTTTCTGTTATTGAAGAACCGGGAATTAGATGCCAAAAAAAAAAAAAAAAAATTACAAGTCACGAAAATAACATTATTAATCAAAACTTCATATCAGAAATTTAGACAAGTACGATGTTTAAAAAGATGTGGCAAGTAGAAAAACGATACTTGTCAAGATTTCATATGACGAATTTAGAAAATTGAACATTATTATAATAAAGTGTAGAAACCGGAAAATAATATTACTCTTCAATTGCAGGCATCGTCAAGTAATCTCGCCTTGGAGAAAAGCGGGAGCAGACGATATTGAGTCACCCCACCACGAGGGTGTCATGTGGCACAAGGCCTTTTTAACGTGGGCATTCCGAGCCCGTGGGCATTCCGATCCCGTGGGCTCGGCCAAAAATATGCCCATTGAACCCGTATATACGGGTTCAGGGCCGGTTTCTCCTCCCCGATGGAGACACCGCCCCTCGGCAGAGCCTCCTCCGAGTTCCTCCCGTCCGCAGGAAGAGAGCTCAACCGAACAGTCGGTTCAAAAGTGAACGACTGACTGAACGGCTTACAGCTACATCACCTTTAAAAACCAGTTCCCATACGATAAACCAAAGTTAAGCAACATCAAGCCTTGTCAATACCTAGACGGGTAACCGTTTGGAAATAGCATGTACTGTAAACTTGGAACTGGGTTTGGTGTAATGGATAATAGATTTCTTATTCCAGTGTAAATCACGAAATACAAATTTTCTTGTCCAATTTCCGGTATAATTCTGCTTGACGATCTGTTCTTCAGAATATGAAATTTAAGCTGTTCACATGGTTCATTAAACTGATTGTCCGACGTAGCTCTTTTTCTTTTGCACCCGGATCCTTTGTACGATCACCAAAGTTAAGCAACGTCGAGCCTAATCAGCACCTAGATGGGTGACTACTTTGGAATGCCAGATACTGTAAGCTTGGAAGTGTGAGAGATCTAATGGATAATGCTTATTAAGCGGAAAGACGAGTTCCAATTCCGTTTGGGTTCGTTATATACACTTAATCGCAAATACACTTCGAAAAGGTGTAAATCCACATGATCCTCTCAGCTATGAGTTCATTATAAAGACTTGTATCACCAAACCATTATTACCCCTAAAAATCCTACAATCAAATATATTTTCTTATTCTAATAACCTGCACATAGAAAACTAATCTGTCAATTAATCTATCAACATTGTGTTATTTTGTTCATGTGATACTAATTCCTGCTCCTTCATGGTTAAGAATAGTCGAATAGGAAGAACTAGCTGTTGTTTAAAATATGTGTTACTGTCATATATTGGCATGAATTCAATTCCTGGTTCAAATAATGAAACAATATACTCTTATTCATCAGAAACGAAGAACTAGTGTCATAGGGACAAGGTGACACATATATCATCCAAAGCAATGGACATCTGAGGATGTTCAGAGAGTGCGTGTCCGAAACGTCTTCTCTATATTAATGTTTGTAATAGTCCACAATGAAAAAATCAGAGAGCCGTATTTCAAATTCCGTTGTGTTATTTATATTAGAAAAGGTGTGTATCCACCTATTCTCTTTAGCTGTGGGTTAATTTTTAAGACTTGTATCACTATTATAATCTATAAAAAATTTATATTCGAGAATATTTTCTGGCTTTAAACGTAGAACACTAATCATGGGTATATAGTACCCAGCGCAAATTTTCCTATTTTTAATTACAATTTTCAGTACCTGATTTTCTTACCTAAATAATAACTTTTTCAGTTTCTATTAATGTTGACTCAAAATACAAAGTTTGAAGTGCCTGCATGTAAAAGATTTTAAATAAAGATTTATATTTAATATTTTTTTTGATATTTTCAAAATCGGGTATGATATACCCATGGTTAGTTGTGGTGTAACTTTAATTGATGGTTAGTGTTCTTGGGTTAAATAACCTGCAAAGGGTTGTATAACCCGTAAAAAAAAACAAATCAATCAATCAGATCAACGGATGTTATCAAATGACAATTCAACATTTTTACAGCGATACGTTCAGCGTTAATTCATGATTTGTCTATAAATGGCTAACTGACAGCAATATGATTCGCAAGGTTATTATTATTTTCTATGACTCATGTGGTTACGTAATTTCCTGAAGAATTTTCCTGCAAATAAATCTGAAAGAATAAACCGAAAACAATGCTATTGCTTTATTGCTTAATATTTGAACCCTTCCAATTAAAAGTCACTTGATGATTAAGTGACGTTTGATCGGAATTCGGCGGACATCATCAATTAATAATTTAAGGTTTTTCTAACGGCACGGCCATCGTTTATTAATCAAGTCTAAATGCCAACTCATCAAAGATCCATCATTTCTGGGTATGACGATAAATTGCATCCGGCAGCAAGATCTCTGATCGGGAAATTGAAGCTTTTGAGGAGCGTGTAACCACCTCTTAAATGTTTTTTTTTTCTCAGATCCAGCCTTACTCAGAGTGGCAGCGCATGTTAGGGTCCCAGCTATGGGCAAATTGTAGACCCCCAAACAAAAACACTATCAATAAAAAAAATATATTGTTATAGTAAAATGACAGAATATATGTTATATATATATATATATATATATATATATATATATATATATATATATATATATATATATATATATATATATATATATATATATATATATACACGTTTCATTAAATAATATAGACAAGTGTTGTCTATTTTATGTAAAATTTTTCGTCTCTTCTGATAAGTTTGATAACATTATCATTAACCGAAAAAAAAGAAATTCACAATATTTATCCATTATTTTTTAATATAATCTAAGCTTTCGGCTTACTCAAGCCATTATCAAAGATGTAATTACAAACATATCAAACAATATACGGACACGACAGTGATGATAGTCTGTCATTGTTTTGTTTACATAGTGGATCACTAAGCAACGATGAACACGCGCATATAAGACGCTAGAAGCGAAAATCGCACCGCATCTCATGACGTCACACATGACTACACGAGAGTGAATTGTAGAATGAAATAAGGAAAGCCGTTGGTATAAACCAATGGCTTCTGTTACCAATTATAGAAATTATAGACATTTAAGAATATTTGTAGACATGCCATAATTGATTTTGTTTAGGTTGGGTTTTAACTGTTTGATGTATAATGCTTCAAGTAGTTTTAGTTTTTGTCTATTGTTTTCATGTCGAAGTATAGTTGTGTTTTCGACAAGTATTTTACGGAATACACCAAAGACGTAACATGAAAGTACTCCCATGATATTCATTCATATAATATCTTTGTATAATTTCTTAAAGAAATCAAACTGTATTTCAAAATAACTTCAACAATACTACAAAAGCTAATCAGTTCAATTTTGGAATTAGAATAAAATGTTTCATAATTTTATTCTTTGAAAACTCGCAAGAAAAAATAAAATTCGGCATTAAATGACCCATAAGGAGTGGAAAAAAAAATCAATCTATCAAAGATCTATGTGTTTACTTCATGTCCTGGAGATTGTTACTGCAAATCAAGCTGCAAGAACAAGCCAAAGACGGCGCTATAACCGCATGCATATTTCACGAAGAGAAAAGATACGAAAAAAGAGCAGAGAGCGTAGAGCTAAGAATACAAACATCCATTACGAAGGTCGGACATCAAGAAGTGTCACTTTTTAAGTTTAGTAATATAACATTTGTTTTATTTCGTCTTTTCCTTTATTTTTATAATCTAAATATATATATATATTTTAGGTGGATATAATTGAATGTGAGAAAAAGTATAAAAAATCTACTCTATAAACATGTAGAGCATAAAAGCTGCCATTTAAATTAAAAGAAAAATCGTTTTGGGTGCATTACGCTTCAACCATTTCCCTCCTGTTATGTGTTCAAAGATATCGTAATTTCAGAATTAGCAATAAAGATTGAAAAAGTGACGCTGTATATTGTTCAAAACTTTCAATAAGGTTCTTTGTTGTTGAGGCACAAAAATAACGTTGTTTTATGTTGGATAGTGGTAATGCATGATTCTTAAATAGAGCTGTGGTATAAATATAAACAGGGGTTTAAGGTGAGCTTTGAGCTAATATTTTATTATACACTGTTTCTATAATGTTGCAAGGATACGTATAAGGGTAATGGCTTTGGGGGCAAGGTTCAAGGGAAGTGTTCAGAAGTGGATTCCTAGCAGCACATTTGATTCGCTAAAAAAATCCTTTCAATATTTTACCGCCAAATCTTCGCTCGTTTCGTGAATCTGTTTCCAGGGCCATTTCTCTTCTATTCCCGAAAATTAGAGTTAGTCGCTAAAAATGTGATGCCATCTACGAAATACGAACCAACATGTAAAGTCATAATTTCTAGTAGAAGTTATTCTATCATTAATAGGAACTTGGAGGGGTTGTCTCACTAGCAAAAAAATTCACATTTAACAAACGCCAAAAATTTATATATACCCGATTCCATCAGCAAAATAACTAAACTGGATACTTGACCTAGTCTGCAGTCAATGCCCGTAAACATATATATCACCACAAGCATTCCATCAGTCGAATATGATAGCGTACTATCAACAAATGCTGTTTCAAATGACTGGCTATGGGACTAAAGAACAGATTTTGTTTTTCGATCATCTCGATAAAAAAAAGTGTTAAATTACTACGTGTTAGCCATCTTGCTATCTGTTAGGCAATGCTAGACAATGACCCCATTGACGTGGATGGACCTAGAAATAGAAGAGGTATGGTTTTACAAAGGATAATGGGTAATCTGTCGATGGAACAAGTAAGCAACAGGGAAATTTTAAAGAAAAGCCTCATAAATACGTTGGACACTACTATAAGGAGGGGGTAATATGCAGTCTATGTAGTCGACCACTAGCAGTGGTTTACCTACTTCACGGCGCTGGCGAGTATTGTATTCCTTTGACACGTAAGAAGGGCTTAGAGAGGTTTAACCACAATGGGCATATTGAGGGCAATATAGATAGGAAAAGGTGGAGGGCCACTTATCTGATGTTATTCTATTAATGGATGGAGGAGCGGGAGCGATAACTAGAGCTTTAGCAAAGAGATAAAAAGAGGCATAAATTATACGAAGTTGTAGGAAGCATGATCGCCTATGTCCTGAAGGGATCCGGCAAATAGGAATAAAATAAAAGCCTCTAAGCCTCAATACTTTCTATATTATTACTCTTAAATCATTTTGGTTTTATTTCAGTGTATCCTAGAGCAAAACCTTTACAGTTTAGCCACTAGATACTCAGAGATGAGCCGTTCCGACTTAAAATGAATAGCTTCCGACCAAACAGAATCATTTAGCTTTCAATATTTCGTATGAAGTTACTGTTTCTAGTTTGATTTTAGTATTTAATTTAAAAGACGCGAACTGGATCGGCCTGGAAATACGTGAGGAAAATGAAGGCAAGTAATAAAAAATTTATAACGAAAATATTTTATCGCAGAAAGCAAACAACTTCAGGCTAATACCGCCAACTTGTAAACAAACGCTATAGCGCGGATAATCAGAAAAGCGAAGCAGCTGTGGCGATATTGATTTCTATCTCTCTACAGCCATTAGGAGTTGGTGGCTGAATTGGGTAATGCGTTGGCAATATGAGACGAGTTTCTACGAAATCGTATGCTACTTGAAAACTCGTCGGAAATTAATTTAATTCCGATTTCACGCTTCTTCCTTTAACAATTGAGAAATGGAACAAACCGAAAGTGCATAATTAAAAAAAAAGGACAAGATAAAGATCATTATTGGAAAATTATAAAGAAAAATGTTTCTTATTAGAATTCAAATAAGTTGCGACTACAACTACTAATACAATTACATAGGATAACAAAAAGTATGACGCGAAGATAGATAAAATAGACCTAGCGGTTATAACTAGAGTTTTGGGTTCTGTTTCGTTATGAGCATTTTTGTAGACTCAGGGCTGTTTCGCTATGAGGGGCTTTGTAGACTATGGACTGTTTCGGAATGTGGGGTTTTGTAGACAAAGGAGTGTTTCGGAACGAGGTGTTTTATAGGCGAAGGAGTGTTTCGTTATGAGGGGTTTTGTACACTAATAAGTGTTTCTTTATGGGAGGTTTGTAAATGAAGGACTGTTTCAGAATGAGAGGTTTTGTAGATTTAGTATTGTTTCATTATGAGGGATTTTTGCAAACTAAGGACTGTTTCGTTATGATGGTTTTTGTAGCCTAAAGACTGTTTCGTTATGAGGGGTTGTGTAGACTAAGTACTGTTTCGTTATGAGGGGTTGTGTAGACTAAGGAGTGTTTCGTTATGAGTGGTTTTGTAGACTAAGGACTGTTTCGTTATGAGTGGTTTTGTAGACTAAGGACTGTTTCGTTATGAGTGGTTTTGTAGACTAAGGACTGTTTCGTTATGAGCGGTTTTGTAGACTAAGGACTGTTTCGGTATGAGGGGTTGTGTAGACTAAGTACTGTTTCGTTATGAGTGGTTGTGTAGACTAAGTACTGTTTCGTTATGAGTGGTTTTGTAGACTAAGGACTGTTTCGGTATGAGGGGTTTTGTAGATGAAGGACTGTTTCAGAATGAGTGGTTGTGTAGATTTAGGATTGTTTCGTTATGAGGGGATTTGTAGATTCGGGATTGTTTCGTCATTAGGGTTTTTGCAGACTAAGGACGGTTTTGTTTTGAGGGGTTTTGTAGACTAAGAACTGTTACATTATGCTGATTCTTATAGACTAATGACTGTTTTGTTATGAAGGTTTTTGTAAACTAAAGACTGTTTCGTTATGAAGGTTTTGTAAAATCACGACTGTTTCCTTATGACGGTTTTTGTAGATTAATGGAGTCGTTCACGCAAAATATGACTCCGGAGCATGTGATGCATATTGTAATTATACTAAATCTGAGCAGATGCGATAGTAGAATGCACATAAAAATGGATACATAAAAAATACGCATCCTTCAACATGTTCATGTCAATATGGAAATAAATCGTGATTATCAAAATAGCGATGTTCTCGCTTTAGATATTTACTCGCATGTTACTAAAATATTTACCGAGGAGATGAATATAAAAGCAGAACTGAATTCAACTAATTCCATTAACTAAGTCAACTTTTATTATATCTTCTTCGTTGGGTGACGTCCCCAGAAAGAAAGCACAAGAAAGCTCGAGAAATGTTTCTCCCTAGTCCACGAATGTCCCGGTTTCCATCTCTACCTTGAGACAAGTTCCGCTTGAACTCCCCAGTGATCGGAGTTAAGGTAGGTATTAATTTTGTTTGAGAAAAGGATAAAAAAAGGACGGGGATCAAGATCACGGCATCAGAAGATGTTGATCGGCATCACATTTACATTTTTGAAGATTATAGTTATCAGAAAAGCAAGTAATAGGAAGAGAGTTCCAATGTCGGGAAGTGCAAAAGAAGAAGCTGTTGGAGTAGAAGAGGTGGTTACATTTAACTGTTTCGACACTAAAAGGGTGGGACCGAGTTGCTAACCTAGTAGCACGCTTAAATTCATGCAGTCGGGGCACCTGTGATAATAGCTCGTCAGAGCATTTGCCATGAAAATATTTATAGAAAGGATAGAGGGAAGCCACATCACATGTGTGAGAAAGTGACTTAAGTTGAGATGCCAGGTCAGGACGTATTACATTGCATATCCTTCTTTTGATGTTGTCGAGTACCTCGAGATTAAGATCGGGGGCACCAGACCTTATATAGCAACAGTATTCAATGCAAGGGCGAATGCTAGATTTGAAGGTTGGACTGAGACGAGAAAAACCTTCTGGCGCGACAGAGAGAGCCAACTTTCCTTGCGGTAGATGTAGCTATTGATTCAATGTAGTTGTTCCACCTCATGTCAGTGGAAAACTTGAGACCAAGAAGGTGCAGAGAGATGCCCTCGTGAAGATGAGCATCAGCCATGCTAATAGGAAGTTTCTCTATGGTGGGGGAAATGAAAGCAGTTTCCTTTTGGAAGAAGTAACATTTACAAGCCATTTTCTGCCCCAGTCAAACACAAATGGAAGGCCATTTTCGAGACCAACGGCCAGATTAACTTTATCAGCAAAGCCATATTTGCTATTGAGACAGAAGTAAATGGTGATGTCGTCTGCGTAGATGCCTACTTGAGAACTAATGACATCAGGAAGATCTTTGATGAAAATCATGAACAGTGTAGAACCCATGAACTTTTCGTGGAAGACGAAACACCATAACTGTGAGCCAGAAAGGAAAATAACCTCCTATACTTGCATAAGCCAGAAATTATGCAAAGTAAGTTTTCAAAAATATTCAAAGAAAGTTTTCAAAAATATGGTAGAATAAATTCACTTCAGTTAAAATAAAAATTTAAGAAAAGGAAAAATTAGTACCAAGTAAAAAAAAGAAACAAGTAAATAAAATAATTAAAGAATGATATTCTAATATATATATATATATATATATATATATATATATATATATATATATATATATATATATACAAGAAAGTCTGTCAATATATATATATATATATATATAAATATATTCAAATGTAACGAGAACGAAATGTATATGCTCCCCCTCCTTGGAGCGGTGTACGCGCTTTATTTATCATCTCTCAGGTGCGTCTTTGTCCTTGGACAGAGTGCGCTCAGGGGCTTCTTTGTCTAAGGACGGAGGGGCAACTGAGAAAATAATACTGAAGAGGTGCCCAGCCTTAGGTAACAGCTGCCCGGGGCCGCGTCCTCCCATTGCACAAGAGGGAGGGATCGGTGCTCGCACCGAGGCCAGCGCAACCGACGGTTGCGGGGGCTGAGGGGAATTTTTGTCCCTGCCCGGGTGTACGCGCTCGGGCCCCCACATTAATCCGACCTTGTGTCACATCTCATTCTCGTGGGGAATGAGTAAATACCAGAACGAAATGTATATAAATTCAAACGTTCATAACCTTAAGAGTCACAATACAAAGAGTAGGGCAATAGTTATTTATTATAAAATTGTTACATACGGACAAACAATACTCACTACAAAGATGCATTCGCATCGAAACAAAAATGTATATTTTCGTGAGTACTTGTTTTTCCGTATGTAACATCATATATATATATATATATATATATATATATATATATATATATATATATATATATATATGCAAACGTTAGTATACAAACATTGTAATTATAATCGTGAGCTAAAATTGATGATCGAACTCTATAGACAGGTTTAACAGTTTGGAAATTTTCCAGTCATTCTGAACGACTTGTGTTGCAAAAAGTATCTATTCTCTTCTGGTGTATATTTCAAATATTTTCTTTTCTTTTACTGCAGCGTTGAAACAGTTTGTCCAGATTCCAGTGTTCGTCATGAAGAATACGTTTTCTCCCATCCAATTTCCCTCCTCAGATACTGATTTAGTTGAGATAGTCAAACAGATCTTGAACCAACACATATATTTTTTAAATGTTGTTCAATTTCTTATTTTTATGACTGTTCTGGGCCTCGATTCGGACATTTAAAACATCGTTGAAATTTTTGTTATCATTTTTAGCTGAAGCCTGTCCTGGACTAAATAATGCTCTCTCCCACCCTCCCCTTTCTCTCTCTCTCTCTCCATATATATATATATATATATATATATATATATATATATATATATATATATATATAATATTGTTCATAGTAGTAGTAGTAGTAGTATTAAAGTCTGTTCTGGAAATAATTAGAAATTTGGGGGATGGGAACTGAAGAGTGCCCAGAACCAACACTTGAATTTTTTATTCTTATATTTTTAGAAATCTGTCCGGGAGCTAACCACGAATATGTTTTTAAACTCAGGTTTGTCCTGGAGGTAGCTAAGACACTTTTTTTTTTTTTTTTTTTTTACGTCTGACCCAGTGCACACCACAAATATTTTCGTTTTTGTGTCTCCTTTATATATATATATATATATATATATATATATATATATATATATATATATATATATGGTATCTGGAAGCTGGATTTAGCTTATAGATGTGTGGACCCAGGGGCAGTAACAAGAAATGAGCGTACACACATGCGCACACACACACACACTTACATATATTTTCTACACTATATTAAAAAACACACATTAAGCAAACTCTCATTCATAATGACTTTCCTAATTTCATGGTTGAACAAATTAGACAGGCTACTAGAAATATTAACATGCAAAAAAAAAAACAACACAATGCGTCCTCAAATAACCCTAAACATTTCAACCTATATAGCGCATTTAAAACTATTGTACCTACAATCATGATGAAAAAAACATAAAAATATCATAAGAACTAATATATTCCCCACTAAAGTAAAAAAAAGGAAAACTAATTATATAATATACTAAATTTAATACGACCGACTTAATCATCGATAATAACTATTATTATTCAACTAGTGCTTTGCAAAAGACCAGTATTGTATATCAATTTAAATGTCCTTTAGGAGATTGCATTTCTGGTAAAAAGTAAATATATAAGTTTGCTTCACGACAGCAAAGTTATCCGGAAGATTTACGCTACTTATATCGGATTCAACATTATCGCACAGCATTTAAAGCATTTAAATTAATTCTATCCACCTTCACAACTCAGAAAAATACTTGTTGTTAACACGAGTATACTCCAAAATGAAAATAAAAAATAAACACTGAAAATTCTCTATGCGCTCTATATAAAAAGCAACCAAACAACACTAAATAAAGTTAGTTATGAGTATAGAAATAATGTATTAAAATGTTTGTAGGAATGTTATTAAAATGTTTAAAATTATAATTACACAAATTAAAGTTACCTCCCTTAGCTAAAAAAACATGAAGAAAAGTCATAACTATAAGAGTTAATTTTAAACTAATTACAACAGTGCGCGTTTCTTGCGTATTTACAAATAAATCACAAGTATCATTTACATTAATTTTTGTCTTAGGGATTCACCCCTGAAGATGATCTCGAATGGGAGTGAAAGTACATGAGAAAATAAAAAAGAAAAGAAAAAAATATGGGCACCTTCTGTAATGAATTTAATATCAACATTAAGAAGCCAATAACAGAATTCGAGAGGATTACAATAAACTAAATAGAGGTAATATGTTCAGATTATTCCACCAAACAGGCTTGAATGAAGACCTTTTCTCTCGTTGGAACTAATATTACCTCTTTCTTATATATATATATATATATATATATATATATATATATATATATATATAGAGAGAGAGAGAGAGAGGGGGAAGGTAAAAATAACTGTACGTAACATTTAATTTAAAAGATGGCTCAGTATATAGTAGAGCTAAATTTTATTTATTGTTTTTGGATATTCAAACATGCTATAAAAATCGAAAAATTCGTATCAGAAGCTATATTTAAAAAATGTTTCCGATGAATTCGATTTTAGCGAGGGTCGATTGATTAATCACGACACAGCCCATAAGTTTATTTATTTTACTTTTTAAGTATTCTGCTTTTTGGAATCAAATTAATCTTTCGCTCGCTAATAGTTTAACATCGTCTGAAGAGGCACATTTATGGTGTTTAAACGTAATTGTAATTGTGTAGCGATTTTATATGACATGTTTTGATATTCTAAAATAATATATATATATATATATATATATATATATATATATATATATAATGTTAGTTAATTAGTTAACGGATTTTTTTGGTAATTCGTACAGATAATTTCAAGCAAATATTAATTATATTAAGAAACAAATAATATTGAGGTTTCATGGGATTATAAGTTACGTACTTAGGACCTGAATTTTGGTCCTAATTCCTCAAAATTATGTGTGACAAATTATTCCAGGCTTGAAATCCTTTAAGCCTGAAAATATTAACACCCATATTTTTGTAGGAAAATGGAGATATAATGATTTAGGATGAAAATAGATAGGTATATATCTATATTTATATAGATATATATATAGTGAGATAGATAGATAGACAGATATATACATACATATATATATATATATATATATATATATATAGAGAGAGAGAGAGAAAGAGAGAGATAGATAGATAGATAGAAAGACAGATATATATATATATATATATATATATATATATATATATATATATATATATCTCCAGAAAATGAAGATCTGAAGAATTAGGATGAAAATCTCGATCCTAAGGAAATAAATTATAATCCCATGAAACCTTAAAGTTGCCTGTTACTTAATATAATTAATTTATATATATATATATATATATATATATATATATATATATATATATATATATATATATATTTCATGTACTCACTTTTCGACGTTTGAACATCCCAATAGCCTCATTCAGTTTTTATGTTTGTGTTGTAAAAAAATTATGGAATTATTTCTCATGTTATAATGTCATGGACATGCGGGCAATAAACATAAAATTCCACAATGGATTTTTTTTTCACGTTCTAATGAACGCACAGCACATTCTCAACTATTTTACATTTAAAAGCATAATGGAAAAATTACGGTACATAGGAAATTAAAACATGATAGTCTTAATGAAAGAAAAAAGTGCTCGATGTAATACAATAGATCTCTTGAGTATATATTAGTAGTTATACATATTATCCCTCACCGATTTTAAATGCCAAATATAATCACAGTATAATAGATAACTACACTAACATTGCAATAACCAGATATTTTTAAAATTCAATTTACATAACGGCCAGAATGAAAATCTGACTCAACGCAATGCTGGCGTAGTCCATATATTATAACGGCCTGACGGGGTTTTATTATATTAGCACCAGCAGTGAAAATGCAACATTATATATATATATATATATATACAACATGAGCGCTTAGCCTTGGAGCGGGTAGAATGGAGATCAACGTGTTTTTAGTGGACACAGAATCACCTTCAAGAAGCGAGAGCATGATCTAAAAGGTCAGCCAATCTAACTGTGATCTCATCTCACAATCCTCACACTTGCTCCACATATGGCTTCCTTTGTAAATCACTAGCGGGTCTTAAATGCCA
>CAHIKZ030000113.1:4237500-4290000 GCA_903632075.3 Acanthosepion pharaonis
AAAGGCTATATTTTGGCCGAGACTACGGGCTCAGGGATATCCACATTAAACCGGCCTTGTGCCACATTCTATCCTCGTGGGTGGATTGATAAATACTATACTGCATAGTTGCAGTACAGGTGGGCACTGTGGTTTGTTGAACAAACACAAATATGCCTGTGCAATAATTAATGAATAGGGATTGGCTAGTCGATTACGAGTGGCCACCATATATATATATATATATATATATATATATATATATATATATATATATATATCCGTGTGTGTGTAATTGTGTGTTGCTAATGGTTGTATTGTATTATTAGTAGTAGCAGTAATCTTATTAAAGTATTATAGTACTATTATATCCTTGAAATAATTAGAAATTTTTTGGATGGAACTGATTCCCTAGAACCAAGACTTGATTTTATATACACACACACACACACACATATATATATATATATATATATATATATAGATAGATAGATAGATAGATAAATCTGTCCTGGAGCTAATCACGATTTCTTTTTTTTTAACTTAGGTCATATTTGCAATATATGTGGGCTCTTTTCTTTGTTGAATGAACACGAATGTGCCTGTGGAATAGGCTACTGAATAGGGATTGGCTAGCCAATCGAATACGAATGGATTAACGAATCGTTTGTTGGATTATCCGAAAATAATGTTATATATTAATAGCCGATTTTAAAGTTAAAATGATGCTAACAATAAGTTTGTGTTCGCGCCCAGTGAAATCCTAATAGACACCCGCTCATTACAAGGTAGCAAAAACGAAATAAATGAAACTATCTCATCTAAAAATTGCAGCATATTAATTTCGTTGAAAACAATGTGAGTCTTCCTCATTAAATATTATAGAATGCAGTGATAATAAATATAAGATTAAGACTAATGGATTTTGATGGCATAAGCAATAAGTCTCATAGCATAAATCATAAAATTCATGAATTAGTTAATATTGTGAACTTCAGTTATTACAATATGGAAAAGTTGGAAAGTTGCCGAAGAGAAGTCACCGAATTTTGTAAAATATTTCGCCAAGAGATTTCTGTTAATGATTTCCGTGTTTGTGCTGTAAACGTAACGAGAAATTACCATAAATATCTTGTACACAAAACTATCCAAAGAGCTCAAATATCATTAATACCTTTGTTGTAAGTTCTACGGAAGCTGAAAGAGGGTTTTCTTTGATAAACATTCTAACAAAAGAAAGCGCCTTGAACTTAAAACAGTGGCAAATATTCTCTTCATAAATTTCATGTCTGGAAAAATAGTGAGTGATTCAATTCGAATCTTGATAATAAAACCATAAGATAGTTGATTGGTACTAGAATCATACTTCCATAGAGAAATATGATGAGAACAGAATTTCAGTCTGTGAATATGTTAATAGATTAATGTTTGTTATTAAATTGTCAAAAGTTTTCCAATCTTGATACACTAAATTGATATGTATCCATTCTCGGATTGAAAAGAAATTCAGCCGAATAGGTTCCTGAATATTATTTGCATTTTAGAGCTGTTCCTGGATATTATTGTTTGCATATATATATATATATATATATATATATATATATATATATATATATATATATATATATATATATATATATATATATAGTGTAACATCGAATGTCTCACATAGCTAAAACATCGGTTTTCGAACAGAAAATTTGAAATAAAAATGCCTCGGTTTTCCGAAAAATTTCGGTTCTCAAACAACATTGCCGAACGGAATAATTTCTGAGTCGACCGCCGTGTTGTATACATTCGTATGTTGTGTTGTGCTTTTTTTTTTTTTTTCTTCATTGGTTCCTATTGAAAAAAATGGTTTCGGTTTACGAACATTTCGTGTTACGAACGGCCTTCAGGCACGAATTAAATTCGTGAACATAGGTGCTACAATATATATATATATATATATAGCATATGTAGGCAAAATGGAGATGCCAAAAGATCTCAAATTAAGGAACTCTGATAGTCAACGAGAAAATCCCAAACTATCAAAGAAGAGATGACTGAAAGGCAAATAACTACCTAAGTAAATAACAGTGTTCAATATCTAGGCTATCCTGACAGAGCAAAAAAAAAAAAACAAAATGATTTAACAGCGTCAACACTCAACGAGACACAGCTCGAACCGCCATATAATTGTCGCTATATATATATATATATATATATATATATATATATATATATATATATAGAGAGAGAGAGAGAGAGAGAGAGAGAGAGACAGACAGACAGACAGACAGAGAGAGAGGCACGGTGGAGTAGTGGATAGCGGCTCGAATTTAGGTATCGGAGACCTGAGTTCCAATCGAATCCATTGCATTCACTTTCCTGTTTGAGAAAGGTATTAATCCTATCTTCTCGCTCCAGCTATGGGTATATATATATATTCGGGAACCTAACTTTTTTATATATAATTATTTTTTTTTTATATTTAAAACTCCCTCTTCTATCCCCTTTTAGTTTCAATTTACCACCTCATTCCTCATATAACCCCAATTTTATGCCTTAAGGTTAACATCTGGGTTAATTATATCAAATCGCTTCCTTTTAAGGCGAATACCTTCAACCTTCGCCTTACCTCCGACTCGGGCATTTCGTCTGGATGAAACATCGAAATGGATACATTCTGTATCAATTTTTCGACTGCTGTCTAAGTTAAATTTTAAATTTGTAATTCCGACACGAACACAGTCTATACACCGGGGTTGAATAAGACTGACTTACTTCTCCTTGGTTGAGAAAGATCTCTACCTTCCCATATGAGGTAGTTTTGGATTTCGCCGTGTAATATATTGTTATGGTCCAGGTAAGAACCAAGGAAGAACAACACGAACACAAGAGTAGAAATAAGAAAGGTATATTACACAAAATAATAATACAAGATGTGGAAGGTGTTAGTATGACTGTCAGTCTGGTTTGGAGTGAACTACTATCGGCTCGACTCGGTTCGACCTCTCTCTTGAGAGGCGTAGTATACATAGTGTTAGGAAGAGTTCATTCTGTAGTTATACGTAAGGACCCATGACATACATATATATATATATATATATATATATATATATATATATATATATATATATATATATATATAGAGAGAGAGAGAGAGAGAGAGTCCTCTATCCTTTTTGTTTTAGCTGTACACTTTTGCTTCACCAGATACATCACCTCTATGTTGGAAGCGTCAGTATTATTCAAAAACATTCGATTTCTTCATAGCATGTTGACTATAAACCATTTGTAAGAAGGATGGCATTTCACGAGCAGAAAGCGTGATGTTCATCCTCTGCTTCTGATGACGTTCAGTCCGCCTCAACCCACAGTGTAACCCGATCACGTGCAACGTCCTCTGCTACTCTCCAAACTAATGACTCGTTTGACCTGGGTCTCAAGAAAACGGAACTTAGCGCAGGTTCGGACGTGATCGATTACATATGTTTTGCGTTCAGTCCGGGAATTATATTCTCACACCTCCTATGCAACAATGAAAGCCAGTGTCTCAGAACGTAGTGACATAGAATATAGCGTCCGCTCACTTTTATTCAAGCAACAAAGATAACGGTTTAAAAAATATGCGGAACCTATCAAAGATAGATGCCCCTCCCACTAAGTATTCTTTTATGTATGCTCTTTGACGAGGAAATATTTATTTTACACAAAGAGTGTTTAATCATGGGATTCCTGATTAATTCCGTGAAAGTTTCGGCTTGATGTCTTTTTATCGTTCAAGATGAGTCAATGATGTAATGAATATGCATACAACTGGGTTTCCCCTCACAGTAATATGATTGGCTGGTGTCAGTCATAAATGCAGACTGATGTAGAGGCACAGGGACGTCGCCTATTGCCTACGCCTATTGCTTACCGCTAGGACGAGGACTAGTCCATTACGGTTATCTGCTAGATTGCTTACCCGGTTACAGAAGACGACAACCACTTTGCTACTTCGAACAAATATATCCCTTTCCGGGACATATCATTGACTAAAATAGAGATGAAATCTCATCAAAATATTTTGACAAGTACGCCTCAGGCCTCGTTGAATGATCAAATCACCAAGAGCTATTGTCCCTATTCTTCATTAATGATCTTTCTGTGATAGGTTCCCAAGTAGGCATGTGTGCACACGACACTACTATTTACTCCAGCCTCAAAAACAAATCCAGTGTCGCCGACAAAACTAACCTGACCGCTTGTCTCGAAAAGGACCTCCAATCGGTTGTGGAGTGAGAAGAAATTGGCTGGTTAACTTTAATGCCTCAAAAACTGTTGGGGCCACCCACCTTCTCATCAGAATGGACTGATTTCTCTACTACTAATAAGACAGTTCTATAGAGTTCTGGAAGAGATCAGGTGACCATCACACTTCCGTCTCTCTACCGGAAGATACAGTTGGACTTTATACTCTTTCTGATTGTTACTGACTAAGCTGCGTTCGTTTGACTACTAATCTCTCTGTTATAAATAGCTCTTCAGATATACCAGTATTTTTCGCTACGTATGTGTTTGTCCTTATTTCAATACACGCACGGGGAAACACTCAACATCTCAAAAACAAAACTGCTCTATTAATCACCACAGAGATCCTTCCCTGTCCACCATTACAATGTCTGACGCTCAACTTCTCGAGATCACCTCTCTGCGGCTGCTCGGTCTCTCGTTGAGTGCTGACTTGAGATGGAACAAATACATTGAGTCAATACCTTCGTCCACCGGAAGGAAAGTTGGCTCCCTGTGCCGCGCCAGGAAATTTTTCTCGCGGGAGTCGATCCTTCAAATCTACAAATCAACCATTCGCCCTTGCATGGAGTATTGCTGCCATATATGGTCTGGAGCCCCTTCTGTTTGTCTCAAGGTCTTTGATAAAATCTAAAGACGGATATGCAATGTAATTGGTCCTGATCAGGCATGTTGTCTGCAGTCACTCTCTTACAGACGTGCCATTGCCTCCCTCTGTCTTTTTTTACAAATACTTTCAAGGTAAGTGCTCCGATGAGCTGCTTTCGCTGGTTCCCAGACTTCATGAATTTAAGCGTTCAACTAAGCTGGCTTCTCGGTCTCACCCTTTCACTGTCGAAATTGTTAAATGTGGCCGTCTCTTCTACTCCAATAGCTTCATGTCTCGCACTTCTCGCCTGTTGAACCCCATTTCTTGTTTCCCTGATAGCTATAATCTCTAACTATTCAAATTTAATGTCAATCGACGTCTCCAGATGCCCTGATCTATCCTCTAACCTTCTCTTCGTCCTTTCCTTTATCACTAATCTTTGCTCTCGCTCCAACTTTCTGTAACCCCTTGCGTGCTAGTGTCTTCCCGCCTTGCTTTGGGTGGAATGCTTAAAAAAATTATCTAGCGTTAATTGTAATTATGATGAATATAATGTCTTATTGAAGACGGATCTAGCGTAATAATAGAGGAGGTTATGATATTTAAAATATAAGTTTTATTCTTTGGTCTTCTTTGAATTCATTCTTCGCCATTGTTATTATCAAAATTTTTATCAATTTTTATTTAGACAGCAGTTTTAGACGAGCCAAAATTTTCAGTTGAATTTTCAGTTATTAACTATGCATCAGTTTACAGACTTACTGGTTCATTCTTTTCATTAATTCTAGACCTTCACATGACCATTTTAATGCAGGAAATAATCGAGGTAAAAATGTAAAATGAATAAAAACAGACGAAAAATATCAGCTTTTATTCATGCAAAATATATGCGATATTATGTGACATTACACGACTCACTGGTATTGCCCGTATGGAAATTTGACAAAATTTACATAGAATTGCAGGAATCAGATTTTTTCTTTTGAAATTACGAATGCAAAAAAGAACTAGACAGGCAACGAAATGTCTGTTATTGAATGAAAAGAGAAAGGAGAGTGTGATTTTGTGACAATCGCTATTTTATGCTTTTAAGAGTTGAGAATTTGATTCTTAGGGAAAAAAATATTATCAGCTCTGGTTTTAGAAGGATTTAGCAAGTGTATAGTTTTAGATTTTGAGGAAAAATGAAGATTAATAAGTTGAAAAGAAATAAAAAAAAATATGTTACCTGATTGGTCACTATGAAAATAATGACATGGAGAAAGAAAGAAAGAAAGAAAGAAAGAAAGAAAGAAAGAAAGAAAGAAAGAAAGAAAGAAAGAAAAAAAGAAAGAAATGAAAAAATGAATAATAGAAACACAGAAGGAAGACTGAGGGAAAAGAAAGAAAGAAAGAAAGAAAGAAAGAAAGAAAGAAAGAAAGAAAGAAAGAAAGAAAGAAAGAAAGAAAGAAATGAGAATGGAAACACAGAAGGAAGAATGAGGGAGAAGAAAGAAAGAAAGAAAGAAAGAAAGAAAGAAAGAAAGAAAGAAAGAAATGAAAAATGAATAATAGAAACACAGAAGGAAGACTGAGGGAAAAGAAAGAAAGAAAGAAAGAAAGAAAGAAAGAAATTCACGGGAAAAGGAAAAAAGACGTAATAAATATATTGAAGAGAAAGAAAGAAAATGGAAGAAGTAAGAAAAAGAAGTAATAAATATAAATTGGAAAGAAAGAAAGAAATTGGAGGGGAAAGAAAAAAGAATTAATAAACGTATTTAAGAGAAAGAAAGAAACTAAAGAAATTGAGGAAAAAGAAAAAGAAGTAAAAATATATTGAATAGAAAGAAGAGAAGAGAGAAGGAATCTAAAGAAAAAAGAAACTAAGTGAAAAAAATAATTGGAGAAAAGGGAGAAAAGTAGTAATAAATATAATGAAAAGAAAGAATGGAAGAAAAGAAAGTAATTGGGGAAAAGAGAACGTAAATAACAAATATATTGAAACGAAACAAGAAGAAACTAAAGAAAGAAAGAAAAGAATTGCAGGAAAAATGATTAATAAATATCCAGAAAAGGAGGAAACAAAAAAAATGGAAAAAAAAGGGAAAATACGTAATAAATATACTGAAAAGAAGAAAAGAAGACACTAAAAAAAGAATGAAAGAAATTTGAAGAAAAAGTAGCAATAAATATGTTGAAAAGAAACTATAGAAAGAAAGACACAAAGGAAAGAAAGAAAAACGAGGGAAAAGATGTGATAAATATACTGAATAGAAAGAAAGAAAAATTGGAGAAAAAAAGGAAAAATAAGTAATAGCTATATTCAAAAGAAAGAAAGAAGAAATTAAAGAAATAAAGGAGGAAATTGAGGGAAAATGTAGTAATATATTGAAAAGAAACACACTAAGAAACAAAAGAAAGAAAAAAGAAAGAAAGAAAGGAAGAAGTAATTGGAGAAAGAGAAAACAAGTAATAGATGTATTGAAGACAGGGAAGAAGAAATTAAACAATGAAAAAAAGAAATTCGAGGAAAATGAAAAAAAAATGGTAAGTAATGAAAAGAAGGAAGGAAACTACTGAAATTAAAGGAAAAAAGAAGCAATAAAATGAAAATAAAGAAATAAAAAAACTAAAGAAAGACAGAAAGAAATTGGAGGAAAAAAAAAACAAAATGTTTTTTTTTACAAGAAAGAGAAAGAAAGAAACTAACAACTGATTCAATTTAATCTTTCCACTTCATGTCAGAGGAAGAAAAAAGAAAGAATTTGAAGAAAAATATGTAATAAATAAAATGAAAATAAATAAATAAATATAGAAACTGAAGTATGAAAGAAATTGGAGGAAAAAGGAAAATAAGAAATAATACATATATTGAAAGAAAGAAATGAGATACGAACGAAGAAGATGGGTAAAATAAAGGGAAAAAAAAGTAAGCGAAAAAAAATGGAAAAATAAAGGAAACTGGAACGAAAGAATGCTAAAAGAACATTAGAGGCTTAGAAAGAAATCAATTAGAGAAGAAAAAACAACGGGTGGGGAAACGTTGGAAATGAATGAAAAATCGAAATAATAAAACGCATTAAAGAAAATCAAATTAGGAAAGAAATGAAGAAAAAACAAAACATTACAAACGAAAGAGAAAAAAACTGGAAAAAGAAAGAATGAAAGAACGAAAGAGAAAAAATTACTAGAACAGACCGATTTATTTATTTTTTAATTTCTTCATTTATCAGTTTTCCAAATATGCGATACTTCAACAACCGACAACAAGTAATTGTTTAGAAGCTTCGAAACGTATCCTCATAAGATTACGGCTTAGGTCCATATCATGTTGAAACACTAGTTCTCCTACGATCACTGGAGTTATCTACCATCGAACCTGGTTTGAACATATATGAGTGGCTGTTATGCAATATCTGGTGTTGTAAGCTTTAATCAGAGGATGGTGTAATGGAGAACGATTCGGAATTAGAACTCGGGTCACCTTTTTCCAATTCCAGTCGTGTTTGTTATATTCTCTTGCGAGTAAATATCCTTCGAAAAAGTATGACTACACTTCTTCTCCTCCAGCTATGTGTTAACCAGTTAAGACTTATATCAATGCAGAATTTTTATCACCAAAACATTATCACAATCTTAAAATATTTTCTGAGTTTAAATAACTTGCAGAAGGTTGATAAGCCATAAAAAATCAAATCAGTCAATAAATCAATCTTTTGATCGTACGGGATATTCGTTTTATAACGTCTTAATCAGAGATCTTATAAAAATGTTACCTATTACTAAAGTTCTTCATAAACATAGGTATTTTCCTTGAAATTTCGTCGTTGTTGGTTACACGTAAAGGTGGAAATTTATCCGTGTCTGTGAGAGATTCTTGCCTTCAGAAAATGGTAAACGTCATCTTTTTGTTTTAGACCAACATAATTATCAGTACATGAACCCATTGATGGTCAGAGCGGAACAGCTGATTCTTCATCTGACTTAGATCTAAGAGCACTAGAAGGAGAAAAACTGACTTCAGTGTTACAGTTGATGATTTGATTTTTACTGCTTATCAACACTTTGTGGGTTATTTAAACCCGAAATAATTTGGCGTTTGAAAGAATAATTCTTTTTCTACTTCTTTTTTATTTATTTATTTATTTATTTATTTTTTTGTAAGGAAATATTGCTTTAATACTTTTATGAGAATAGGGATTATTTTTTTTCAATATAAATATCCTAGTATATCTGTTTATAATCTTAAGATGAAGTATTGTAACTATTTACACTATTTACATTGTTCGGCCTGTTATCCTCATCTTTATTATTATACTCATGTTCCGGCATTATTCAGCTGATAAAACTTGGAATTTCGAAATTAACACTTTAATTCGTCCGTCGTAATACACTGTTCTAGTTCCACGTTCCATGCTTTTTTCTGGATATCTAAATTTCCCATCAGTAAGCCAACACTCCAAGATTTTGTTCGCGTCCGCTGTAGCCTGGTGTTGAACCTACAAGTCACTGGATTACTTCAACAAACGCTTTTATCCATTTTGACCATGTGTTCTTGGGGATAAAACCGTTGGTTGGAGTAAGAAAATGAAAAAAATGTTTAAAATAACTTTACAAATCCTTTCGTTATATCTTCTAGGTGACTAATTTAGTACTTTTGGCAGTATTGTGCATATTTTCATCTGACATGAAGTGGAAAGATTACATTGAATAAGTTGTTAAATCAGCTACTAAGAAATTTGGTTCCCAGTGTCGTGCTAAGTAATGTTTCTCGCTATAGAGATATCTTACATATTTATAAGTCTACTTTTTAAATATTTCTACCGCATAAAATCTGCAAATATGCATCTAGCAGTCACTGGTAAGTTTGACACCCCCAAAATTGATCTTTAATTAAAAAGAAATATTTGAATCTGTAACTCATGTCGTCTGTAGATGATTTCCAGTTGAGTTGAGTTTATCTCAAAGACTATTGTTTTGCATTATGGTTTGCGTTGGTGGATTTTAAAATATTTCAAAATCTGTTTGGGTCAAACAGAGATGGATTCCTTTTATACCTCCTCTCTTTGAAGATTCTAAGAGAACCCTTTTTGTCTTCCATGACGTTGGCGGATGGTAACTTCCAGAAGAATGACTGATTGCGCCTTCTTCGACTAACGTTTTCCCCGACATGGAGTGAAAAGATTATACTGAATCAATTGTTATGTCTACTGCAGGGATATTTGGTTCCCGATATCGTGCTAGACAAGGTTCCTGTCCCTAATCTTATCTTACATATTTATTCATCTACCATTTATCCATACTTTCAATATTTCTGTGACATATAGTCTGGAGCTACTGCTATATATTTTGAGATTCTTGATAAACTCCAAAGAAGAATCTGCAATATTATTTATCTTGATATGGCATCTCGGATTCATTAAGTTTTCCATCGTAGATTCCCTGTGCCCTTTGTATAAATACATTCATGGTAATTGTCCTGATAAAATTTTTAATAGTCTATGTATTTAAGCGTAGTACTGTACTATGAAATGTCCAAGATGAGAATTTCCAGTGTTAAAACAAAATGGAGAAAACCTAAAGTAGACACAGTTATGGTCCAGGTTAGGACCAAGGAAGAACAACACGAATACAAGAGTAGAAATAACGAAGGTATATTACACGAAATAATAATACAAGATGTGGAAGGTGTTAGTATGACTGTCAGTCTGGTTTAGAGTGAACTAGTATCGGCTCGACTCGATTCAGTATCTAGCCACTCCCCACGATGGTTGCATGTGGCACAAGGCCGAGTTTAACGTGGGTTTCACAAGCCCGTAGGCTCGGCCAAAAAATGCCCGTAGAACCCGTATAAACGGGATCGGGTTGGTCAACCTCCCCGAACGAGATTCTGCCCTTCGGAGGAACCTCGTCCGGGTTCCTTTCTGCTCAGAGGCAGAAAGTTCGACCGTCAAGTCGAGAAGCTCGGCTTGATTCGGTATCCCCCCCCACGAGGGTTGCATGTGGCACAAGGCCGAGTTTTTACGTGCGTTTCCCTGATCCTGCCGAGGCTCGGCCAAAAATGCCCGTATAACCCGTATAAACGAGATCAGGTTGGTCATTCTCCCCGAACGATATTCTGCCCTTCGGCGGAGCCTCGTCTGGGTTCCTCTCTGCTCAGAGGCAGAAAGTTCGACCGTCAAGTCGAGAAGCTCGGCTTGATTCGGTATCTACCCCCCACACGAGGGTTGCATGTGGCACAAGGCCGAGTTTTTACGTGCGTTTCCCGATCCCGTAGGCTCGGCCAAAAATGCCCGTATAACCCGTATAAACGAGATCGGGTTGGTCATTCTCCCCGAACGATATTCTGCCCTTCGGCGGAGCCTCGTCTGGGTTCCTCTCTGCTCAGAGGCAGAAAGTTCGACCGTCAAGTCGAGAAGCTCGGCTTGATTCGACCCTTTCTCTTGAGTAGTATACATAGTGTTAGGAAGAGTTCATTCTGTCGTCATAGGTAAGGACCCATGACAGACACAATAAAACAAATTCAACTCACAACTATACTCATCTGGCATCTGCTGCCGAAATGAAAAGCTAAGACTAGGATTGTTCCCCGATCACACGCAAGTGAAGGCTAGGTAAAAATTGACAAATAATTTGAGCATTGACCCGGTGTACGCACTCGGGTATCCCACATCAAACAACTGACCTTGTGTCGCATCTCGCCTCTTTGGAGATGCTTGGGTTAATACCTATACACTAATAATAAGCATTTATCATTGATCTTTCCGTAAGTTCTAGCAGTTCATATTTTGCAAGTTCTAATTAAATTGGGTCTGATCCATTTGCTTAATACATTTATTATATTTTTAGAGAAGAGCGTTCACTTGTTCACAATTTGCTAAAATCTTTGGTAAATCATCCAAGTGAATCCTAGTAATATAAAATATTCAAACTGATCCCCAGAAGAGAGCTCAATATATTTTTTTAATTACAGAGCATATATGAATTACATCTAGATAAAACTCAATACCTCACATGATATATGGTCATTGTCAACACCAAGGAATTATATGTATATATATATATATATATATATGTGTGTGTGTGTGTGTGTGTGTGTGTGTGTGTGTGTGTGTGTGTGTGTGTGTGTGTGTGTGTGTGTGTGTTCCGATTGTAACAGATAAATTGTCCCAATCTTATAACAGCAAACTTGTCCAATTGTTTGATTAAGCTTTGAACCATTGTATCTTAGAAGTGATTAAAGATATTTCACTGGAAATCTCCGAGGTGTTTATAACTTTATTAGACTCTACTTTGAACAATGAGAAGGCATACTTAATCTATCTGTTTAACACGAGTATCGTGACGAAATAGTTCATAAACGAAAATGACATGCTCTTCATTAATTCATCATAGGTAAGGATCTGAAGCTCATGAAGATTTGAAATAAATTTCAAATATATATATATATATATATATATATATATATATATATATATATATATATATATTATTTCAGGATCATTTCCCAACTTATGTAAGATGATCTTCGCCCTCTCTAACGTTCTAACATTCTGTCCTGCAGTAACAAAGTTCCTCACAGGTTTCACGTAAGATTTCATTTTCAAATCTCTTTTTCTCCTGTTCTTTGGATTGTCATAACTGTAACCCATCTCTCACGTGCCAAATGTCTTATGAATTGTTGTGAATCTTTTCTAATTGATCTCTTTATCACTCTGTTGTGAATTTCTTATGCAATTTTCTTCTTTTGTGTTACCAGATTGTAAAACTTATTCACCGTTCTCTTGATAGTTCTTTAATGGACGTTGAAGATGGAAGCCGGAGTATGAATGTTGGTACCATCACTAGAGGCTTGAATTGTCTTTTTTCTGAGTTAGGAACACGGTGAGTATGACACGAAGCGATTTTATACTGCTCTCTTTTTAGCCGAATACCTTAAAGGCTTTTTTGCTGATTCTTACGGAAAAAAACTGTCAAGATGGATATATATATATATATATATATATATATATATATATATATATATATATATATATATATATAAAAAAAAGAACAGTAAGATATAAAATCCGGTGTTCTTATAGATATTTTTATTTTTACAAAATAGTGCTCAATGTAAATTTACAGAGCATTAATATTATAAATTAATTGATTTAAAATATGGTTTTTTCGCTACACAGTTCAACCATGTTTCAAAAATAGAAGCTAAAACCCCGAATTTAATTTTGCAATTAAATTAAAAGCATTAGTTCATTTCATCTTCAAGCGAAAAAAAAAAAAAAATTCGCTTGAAGATGAAATGGAACTAATGCTTTTAATTTAATTGCAAAATTAAATTCGGGGTTTTAGCTTCTATTTTTGAAACATGGTTGAGCTGTGTAGAAAAAAAAACATATTTTAAATCAATTAATTTATAATATATATATATATATATATATATATATATATATATATATATATTAAGAAATATACATAATATTTTACATTGATTGCACAACTCGGAGTTTCATGCCCTCTGCAATCAGTAGGTGCTAATTTTTTGTGGGGTATTAAAAGTCTTTTTGCATTTTCTCGTTTTCGTGAGCTATTTTATTTTACGGGTGGATTATTATTATAGAACAGAATAGTAGTTTAATTATGGATATCAATTTAGGCACAAATTAACATTTAAGATTGAAAATAAGGTTGGAAATAAGAACTATAAATTTGAAAATAAACGCTGTTTTTATGGAAAACACGTTTTGAAAATCAAAGGGTGTAACTCCATTTTTTCATAAAAAAATCAATAAAGAAATTAATAATATTATTAACATTAATATAGATATGCTTAATAAAAGTAGTGATATTAATAATAAGACAATATGCAGTGAAAAATTAAATTAAAGCTTGACCTCGTCGTCATATTTGATTTCAGCTGTATAAACTTATGATTGGGCTATACATTTGCCGTTTAATATGCGGTTATTTTTTTCTGCAATTGCAATTATTATTTGCAGGGATGTTGCTTCGAAGATTGTTGAAGAGTTTGTTTGGAATAGAAGACTTGTGATGTATTATATACTAAACGAAATTTTAAGCACATCTCAGATTTGCGCATTCTGTGTAGTATATTATGTATATTTTTAATACATTAAATAACTCTGTTATTTAACAATGGGCACTGTTTTTCCTTACTCTACAGAGTAATCATATGCATTTTTATACGATCACCCGCTAGAACATCTACCTATATTTACCCATTTTGTTATATTATATATATATATATTATATATATATATATATATATATATATATATATATATATATATATAGATATAACCCCGATACGAGTAACAACTAACTAACAAAAGAGCCTAATACATACAATATAATATATATATATATATATATATATATATATATATATATATATATATATATATAAACTTCAGGTTTGAAATTTAACCAGGGTTTTTCAAAATTTTTGAAAACTATAGATTGGGAGAAAGTTCTCATCAATTTTACTGTTGAAATGGCTAGATGTAATCGTAAAGTTTATGCATTTTCTTTTCTCGCACTTCTCATGTGTGGAGGTGTCTTCCAGCTTCCCATCTAGATATTTTTTAGGAAGTGCTAACAGGTTTTTTTTATGTATCTGCCATTAACACAGTGTTCATGTCAAATCTAACGTGTTTTTTTCCCTCTTGTTACTAAACAGAGCTTACTTTTTTATTTTGCTTTACTTAAATTGCATTACTTACAATTCTTTTTCAAACAATATATATCTGACAACGCTGACTGTATAAGAACAGCATTTTGTTTGCCTGAATTCATGTTGGATTTATTTTTAAATGGTGTTTTATAATCACTTCTATTTTTCAAAAAGTCGTAACTCTTGTTGAAGCTATGTTTAGTTTCAATTGGCCAAATGCATTTAATTATTTTACTCGAAGCAAGGCGAGAATGCCACTAAGATGCAAGGGATTACGCACGGTAATAAACAATGGAGTGAAGGATACTGAGGAAAAGGAGAAAGAGGATGACGAAAGACGTTGCATCGCCTCTCTCTGTCTTTTTTACAAATACTTTCATGGCAGTTGCTTCGAGGAGCTGCATTCGCTGGTTCCCAGACTTCATGAGTTCAAGTGCCCTACGAGGCTGGCATCCCGCTCTCACCCTTTCACTGTTGAAACTACTAAAATGTAGCCGTTCTTCTACTCCAATAGCTTCATGTCTCGCACCTCTCGCCTGTGGAACTCCCTTCCCTAGTCCAGTTTCCCTGAGAGCTATAATCTCCAGCTATTCAAATGTAATGTCAATCGACATCTCCAGTAGCCTTGATCTATCCACTATCCTTCTCCTCATCTTTTCCTCTATCATTCCTATCTGATCTTGTTCCAAATTTTCCGTAACCCCTTGCGTCCTAGTGGCTTCTCGCCTTGCTTGGGGTGAAACCCTTAAAAAAAATGTTTGTAGCCGACAGGAAAGCATGAATTTGGAAGAGAATTTCATTCGGCGAAAAGTTATCTTCAAAACTTTTAATGAAAAATAAAATTATTGTCTTCTGTGTTCCTGTTTTTATTGTCCTTTCCTTAATAATGTTTTATCATATTCTCTAACATTCAGTAAAACTGACCTGTTTGTAGTTTTATTCATTTGCTCGAGGTTAAATTATTATTTTTTTGAATGTCAGAATGATTTTGCTTTATAAATCATTAAATTGTAAATATCTCTGTTTGCATTATGTTGTAGCATACCTATAGACGATAATGGGTATGTCGTCATTTACATAAATACAGTAGTAAATACTGTATGTTGGTCTGCAGTAAGAGATTCGTCTCCAACTGTGTTGGTCAAGATCTCCATGCAGAGAAGATGCTTAAACGAGGCTATGTCGAAGGGCAGAATCTTATCTCGGAAAACAGCTACCCGACCCCGTTTTATACGAGGTCTACGCGGAAATTTAACCCGAGGCTACGAGCTCGGATACCCTACATTAAATTCGGCCTTGTGCCACATCTGACCGCGTGGGGCGGTTGGCAGATATCCTGCAGTTGGAGAATCATTGTGAAATTCAATTTACTTACTTCTAGGAGTTGACTACGTCTTCTACGCGCCGCTGGCGAATCTTGTGTGTTGCTCTTGTCCTAAGTATTATGGTTCATTAGCAACCCTCTACTGATTATTCTATTTAGTACCCTTCCTTAGGTTACAACCCGTTAAAATTATAATACTTAAAGAAATCTAACGGGAACTAAAACCTCTAAAAAACTCTATATTATCATCCTGGTCTGACTATATACTAATGATACATATCATAGTCACTCACTCCCTAAGAAGCAAATAACACACACACAAACACTAAACAGAGACATATCTCCTCTGCAGGACCAATAAAACTGTCAAATTGGCCAAGGGAATTCAGAGAAGCATAGATCCATCCAGCTCTTATCTCAAATAACAACTTAAAAGAGACTGTTTGACCAACAGAAGGAATGTTAAAAGATTCATGTTAAAAAGATAAAAAAATTAAAAAACAAATGGAAACTACAGACAAAATTTCATTTTCTCCATCAAGACATTCATTTCTGTAGTTTACTGCTATCAGGAAGCAAAAATATTTCTTCTCCCGATGATGGCCATGTTGGCCGAAACTAGTCGAAGAATCTAAATGAAATAATAATAAAAAAAAATGAAAGAATATTAATCTACAACCCAGTGTGTCTGAAGATTTTATTTTTTTAATATATTTTTATTGTTCAATATATATATATATATATATATATATATATAAAAACTTCGAGGATAGATTCTTACCAAAATATTGAAAAATGCCATTACTAAAAATAGAAGATGAGGTCGCATAATCGATAAATCTATAAAATCTCATTCTGGTTTATATCGTAGCCGAAATTTTCTACAATGATCTTAGAGAAATCTTATTCTGATCATGTGACAAATAAAATCCCTTTTCCCACCCTCGCAACTGACTTATATATGCCGTATTATTTCCGTGTGAGTGTTACCAGACTTATCCTCTAAAAATACCATGAGTACAGATGCCTCTTATTTCCTGCATCCGGATAATACTTTGATTATTTTTACATATAGCTCTGACCTCCTCGTGTTTGACCGCCCCAGCCTTCTAGCAGCTACGTCATCAATCATACAAGACAGGTTGCGTCTACCTTCATTGCAACCAGCGCCCTGTACATGACATGTGTCTGCAACTTCACACTTTTACTCCTGAAATCCACCTTCCAGGCGTTAGAGTTGAGAGAAGCCGAGGAAGAAACCCTTTCTGACAATCGCCATCGGGCGAAAATGTCGATCGGTGTTTTGCGCAGAATGAACCTGCTTGATTGCGTACTCGAATACAAGTGTGAATCACTCTCTTGCTAACTGCGGAAATCTGACAATGCATTTGAATTTAAGTTGTGATCATGTAACACCATGAATTTGTATTCTGTGCGCACACGCCGCTTAAGGTCGGAACGTGAGGTTTACTGCGCCATGTTCATATTTCGGTAATTCATTCTAACACAATTATGTCGGCATATTTTATTTACCAGGAATATTGCGTGCATATCAGCTTAGAAGAATTTACACATTTCGGAGCGACGTTGTTTTCCTAAACGAATGTGTATGTTGCTTATAGGTACTATATATATATATATATATATATATATATATATATATATATATATATATATATATATATATATATATGGGTAAAATAGCAGGACAGACTGGGTTCTATAGCCTTGGATGGCAACTGGTCTAGGAGAAGAACAACTCTGAATTCAAAACCTGAGGGGGGTCGTTTGGGGACCTTGTGGCACGTAGTGCACCAAGTCTCTGTATTCGGCCCTTCAAAAAGTGTGGATGGTCCTGCACGAAACTTTCACCACTATAATCGAATCTAAAGTGCCGGTGTCGGGCTGTCAGTTTCTTGAAACTGATCTGCTTGACCCTCATACGTTGAACCCGACAGGAGAATCGATATATATATATATATATATATATATATATATATATATATATATATATATATATATATATATATATATCGGAAGTCTCCTGTCGTTTTCGAAGTAGGAGTCTCTTTGAGTTCAGTTTTTAAGTTTATGTTTCGTATGAGACAACAATCCTGAACGGGATTTGCAAACAATTCCACATAAGGGACATACTGAAGGGTTGACCGTCATATGGGCTGATGTATTAGTCCGAGATTTAGTGTTAATTCTTAATCCCCTCATATGGTTAAGAGGATTATTTTGAAAGTTAGTTGTACCTCGGTAGCAGGTGTTTCTCCAGTTTGCTTGGATTTCAACAGCAAGTTCGAACTCTTCTAAAGGAATGTTTGCAGCATTAAAACTGTATTTAAGTTTGAAGCCTAACCAAGGCTGGCCTATGTTATGCTTACCATGAAAAAGTTGGCTATACATGAAGATTTTCGGCATCCGATCAACACTCATTCTAATGACATGACCAGCCCTTCTGAACTGAAATTGCATCAGAAATGATTCGATACACTCGACGCCATATTTGATGAAAAGATCAGGGTTAGAGATTTTGTCCTGCTGTATATATATATATATATATATATATATATATATATATATATATATATATATATATATGTATGTATGTGTGTGTAATTAGGCGGAAATGTTTACTTCAGTTATTAAATAGAAATTTTGAGTCTATTGTGTCTTTCAACTTCCTCTCAAATTTGGGTTCCTCATTGAGGTGTAATGGTTAGTAAGATGTGTTGAATTTTTGGATACCCTGGTGTACTAGTGAGCCAGCCCAAATTAGCAGACTCATTTTATAGTTCACCAATAGAAGGGTTAACCAATCAGAAGG
Organism: Acanthosepion pharaonis; assembly: GCA_903632075.3. Taxonomy (NCBI): domain Eukaryota; kingdom Metazoa; phylum Mollusca; class Cephalopoda; order Sepiida; family Sepiidae; genus Acanthosepion; species Acanthosepion pharaonis. The sequence goes on from CAHIKZ030000113.1 coordinate 4,256,174, forward strand.
CTCAAAATATTCAATACGACGTGCATAAACGCGGCCAAGTTTTTCCCGAATATGCACTGCCAGCCTTTGATATCGAAGACTAAAGAATTACGGAACACCTGCTGGTGGCATTGGCGATATAGTCAGATTCACTAGAGTGTCTGACTCGTGTGTTTCATTGAACAGATTACGTTCTGCGCTGTATTCTATATTCATAGACTATGGTGAACATGATCAACAAGATGGTCACGCTAGAACAATTACGACTGAGTAGTGAGTTCTCCATAAATTCGACCATGTGCCTCACCTAAGTGACGATTAGAAAATCACAATCATTCACTCCAAATTGCGAATGAAACTTCGGAAAAACGGTAGGTGTTGATGGACAAAATTTCCAATATGTTCCTAATAGCTTTATCCATTCATTCTCCCTCACGTCGCATTCTCAGGTGTTTTCATCTTAAAAGCCTTTTTTGCCTTCCATCCACATGACTGATTCCAAAATCCAGTGGAATGTTTATAATTAATCAATTGTTAAGTCTGCTGCTGAGAAAATTTGCTCACTGTATCATGCTTGAGAATTTCACGCCAGAATCTATTTTACACATATATAACTCTACCATTCGTCCGAGTGTTGAATATTGTTGTCACATCTGGTCATTTACTGCTGTTGATATCTAGAGATACTTGATAAATCCAAGAATATGCAAACTCATCATATATTATGAAATGGTCAAAGTCCGACAATTATTTTAAGACATTTTTATGTTTATACATTCTTTTTATAGCTACAAATATTTAAGTAAATTCTCTGTTTATAATAAACAGTATTAAACAACATATACTGGCCTGAATGTCCGAGAAATTTTTAGAGAAAATATTCTTACTCCGACAGGATTCGAACCTGTATCCTATACGGAACCGCCATTTAGCTTGACGTGGCTTAACCGAATTGGCTACAGAGGAGCGTTCGGTTAGCAAGGTCGAATTTACTGCTTTTAGACTTCAATCTTCCATGATTCTCTCACGTACATTCATATCTGCTCATGGCGTATCCAAATGTAAACAAATGACGTCAAGCATTATAAAAATGGACAAAGTCCGACAATTATCTTTTTATGTTTAAACATTCTTTTTATAGATACGGAGGACGAATATCTAAATGTCTTTAATAAATAAATTGCCGGACTTTGTCCATTTCTTAATATATGACGTCATTTGTTTACATTTGATACGCCATGAGCAGTTATGAATGTACGAGATTCATGGAAGATTGAATTTCATAAGCAGTAAATTCAACCTTGCCAAACGAACGATCCTTTGTGGCCGCGCGGTCAAGGCACGCCAGCGTAAATGACGGTTCCGTATAGAATGCAGGTTCGAATCCTGTCAAAGGACGAATAATTTCTATGAGAATTTCTCGGACATTCATGCCGGTAAATGTTTGTTTAATACTGTTTATTATAAACAGAGAATTTAAAAATTTTATCTATAAAAAGAAATTATAAACATGCCAAAGAAACATTTGTGTCCCTCAACAGGAATAGACCTTGTATACTACACAGAACCGTCATATAGCCTGACGAGTTATACCATTCAGCTTCAGCGGAAGGGAATGGTTAGCAAATCCGAATAACTTTTATATTACATTTAACTCAAGAGCATTAACTGGAATATGTGGAAGTATACAAAATAACGCATAAACAATAAAACATTAAAATAATCACATATTAATCATATATATATATATATATATATATATATATATATATATATATATAGTTTGAGTTTGGATAAAATATAGATCAAATATGAAATTCAAACAAACAACAAAAAAGTAAAAATACCAGAATTTCTTTCTCTTTTTAGTCCATATTTCATTCTGTGTTGAAGTTTTAAATATGTAGACGTATCTCATTTGTTTTGTATCTCATATCTCATATCTATTTATATATATATATATATATATATATATATATATATATAGTGTGCATCAAAATACTTTTATAATCTTTGGGGACGGCTTCAGGATACCAAAACAAGGTAAAATATCTATATATGTCGACAACGCCATGTAGAATTTGTTCTTCGTGGTCAGGCGTACGATCGGATCTCTGGCTCCCTCGATCCATAGTTTCTGGTGCCACAAATCCGGCTGAAGCAAAGCGACGATAAACATTAGCAAAGATTGGATGAACAGGATACTTTCGTCCATCACCATTCACGCGGCTCTCTCTAAAATTCATAACTGCTTGCTCACGATATGAAAATCCTGGCTTTGGTAAAACGAAACAGTTCTCAGTTATCTCAGTACTACACAGGTTAACTACTACAGCGCCATCTACCGAAAATATAATTCAAAAATGAAGGATGTGCGGTCATATGTTTATATGGACTTTTGTCCCTGATTTGGTGCGGTAAACCTACCCCCAAATTATACTATTATATATATATATATATATATATATACATTTAATATACATTTTGAAATGATCAAAATATATATAGAAATAGAATCATAAATATATAAAGTGAAAGAAAGAAAGAAAAATAAATCTAATGTTGTAGTTCGAAAAATACAAGACGAAATATACAGAAGAGCTAACCAATCTTCGTAACTCCCTCTTCAGGCGCAATCGAAGAAATAAAAGCATATATGTGCACAACGACTAAAATGTGTGTGTGTGTGTGTGTGTGTGTGTGTGTGTGTGTGTGTGTGTGTGTGTGTGTACTAAATGAAATGCTAAACTTGGAAATGACAACAAGCTCATAAATTGTATCTCTTCATTTCGCAAGAATAATGATGGCTCTGCGACATTGCATTTCGTATGCTTGGGCCATTGCTCGGGCATATACTCTCATGCTTGAGAGAACTGCACACTGTCCTTTCGATACTACCAGACCTGTTCCTCAGAATACGATACCACCAGATCTGTTTCTCAGAATACGATACCACCAGATCTGTTTTTCAGAATACGATACCACCAGATCTGTTTCTCAGAATACGATACAACCAGATTTGTTCCTCAGAATACGATACCACTAGATCTGTTTCTCAGAATGCGATACCACCAGATCTGTTCCTCAGAATACGATACCACCAAATCTGTTCCTCAGAATACGATACCACTAGATCTGTTTTTTCAGAATACGATACCACCAGATCTGTTCCTCAGAATACGATACCACTAGATCTGTTTTTCAGAATACGATACCACCAGATCTGTTCCTCAGAATAGGTTACCGCAAGATCTGTTTCTCAGAATCTTTTTTATACCAGAAGTAAGTGCTACTTCATTAAATATCTCCAATTATATGGAAATTCTGGGAAAAATAATGGCTGATTTCAACAAGTAAAAAAAATATCACAAAAGGAACTTAATAGTTTAACATAATAGACAAAAACAGAACGCAAGAATTCAAGATAATAGCAAAACGAAATTATTAATTTAACATAAACAACACGATATAAGAGTTTAACAGAATAACAAAACGATGATATTCATTTAAATGGAAAAATGAAAATTAAAGTTAAACATAAAAGAAAAAAAAGAGGATAAAGGTTTAAAATTCTATACAATATGATGATTGTTTGTTAAGGGTATTGGCGACACCCTCACTCCAATCGACTCGTTTTTATTCATTATCTGTGAATTATAATACATTCTTCGAAATGTGTAATGGTTAGTAAGTCGCTTAAAACAACATCAATAGAAACACAGAAAAGAGTGCTGTATAATATCAATCCTCGTATATGGCTGTGAATGCTGGACAATCTACTTACAGATGAAAAACACACTTGAGGCAATAGACATATTGTTCTATAGAACTCTCCTGAGAATAGCACGGATGTAACGTGTTAGCAGTGAAAAAGGACACTTGCTCTTAGAATCAGAAAGAGATCGATGAATGTTATGTTAGATTTAATGAGAAAAGGCATGATGAATAAAACACTGAACAGAGCATGATTTCTCGCCGCTTTCCCAATAGCTGGAAATTCAATGTTTTTCTTCTTTTAGACTGTTTACCAGCCAAGGCTAGACACCACAGTCTACTCGGTGATTTAAACTATAAGCTAACGAAGAACAGATTCTTTCCCGATAGTACTTTTGTGAACGTGAGTGTAATGGACCACCCCTGAATTCGAGCTCGCTTCGCCGATTCATCTCCTAACAAACATTCGGACGAATAAGATTAAATCATTTAAAATGAGCGCATAATGTTTTCAGAGAAACATAATAAGGAAGTTATGTATTTAAAACAAGTTACAAGCTGTCCTGAGAAATTCAACGAGAAAAGAAGGCTTGATCAATTTAACACTCATAGAGCATAATGAAGATGAAATTGAATATTTCTGACATATCGAGTTTAGAGATCCTACTATAATGTCTCTATATTCTTGAGAAAATTCAAAGAAAGGTCTGTAATATATTCGATTCTGACCTGGTATCTCGACTTCAGTCACCTTCTCAACGATATGACCTGGTCACTTATACGCAAATGAGTGCGTCACGTGCCAGAAAAGCGATGCGGTGGAAGTGGCGTTAATGCTTTTGACAAATGCTGGTGCCGTTAAGCGCGCACATCAGTCATAGCCCGAGTAGCAGTGAGGAAACATGGCGGTGTCGAAGGATCTTGTTCGAGGTTTTCTGTTTTCATGATTTTGAACTGGACTTGTCCGCAGCCTCATCAACTCGCCACATACGTCAAGCCTTTGGAAATAAGATTGTTAGATAATACTCTGCGCAAAGCATTAGTCCCAGAAGTTGATATCGAGATATCTGATTCTGATGAAGCCCGCAGAGGTCGGCTACAGGTTTTGGAAGATGCGGCCCTGAAGGCGATTATAATCAGTTGTGAGCTTGACGAACGCTTTGAAAGGTTTCTGATTAAATTGTCAGATATCACTTGCACCGCACAGCGAAAACGCCGATATTGAGCAAGAGGATACCCCACACGCTGTCGGATACAACAAGCAACAACGTGTAACAGCTTGTTTCTCGATTCTTTCTCGTCACTGCAACTTACTTGATTGATTTCGCACCAGTGATGAAAATGGCTCCTCTGTGACTCTCCCTATCGGGCCAGACATCGGTTTTCACCACGGGATTCATTGACTCACTCCACAAGACCATCTCTACACACACTGAAGTTCATGCTCTGTATCTGGTGGACTAGGCGACAAGTGGCGCACTATAATCTGCTACCAACGGTCCAAATCATGACTGCGGACCTGTACACCCACATTTGAAACGTGTGCAACACGTACTGAAGCAGAATGAATCAGGATTGGTTAATTGCAAGGGTGTACTGATCTACCATGACCATAGCTGGCCTCAGTTTGGTTAGGAATACCATACGGCGTCATGTTTGTGAAAAACTGTTCCAACCAACCTACTCCACAGGGCCAAGACATTACCACGTCTTCTGTTCCCTGGACAACAAACTTGGTAGAAAGCCCTTCGTAAAATAGGCAGATTTGCTGTAGGGACACACTGCGTTCTAGTCACCTGATTTTTACTGTCAAGGCATTGCGCTGCTGGAGGCAGGTTGAAATGTTGCTGGGTGCTGGTGGGGATTAATTTGAGGAATATAGGTATATCAAAATTTCCGTCTTCCTTTCTAATCTAATAAATAAGAAAAGACAATGGCGTTTCTGGTTACAAACATTTTCATTGTAGTTATTGTCCTGCTTGGATCTTAGACAACATGCATTTAAGCTTTCTACTAGATTGGCAACTAGTCCCCTCTCTTGAACTAGCTACGTACAACAATATGTTCTATTCTAACAGTTGCTTTTGTGGCACTTCTTAGGTGTGGAAATCACTTTCGATGTCTTGCTTTTCCTGGTACCTACAATTTTCGAAATTTTAAATGCAGCACCATTTGCGATGTTCTGGCTTCCCGAACTGTGTTGTTTTATTGTCAGTTCTCGCCACTACATTATTTTTCACGTCCAGTAACCCCTTGCGTCGTTATGGCGTTATCGCCTTGCTTGGGGTTAAATGTTAAAGGAAGCTAGACAAAGAGATTGCGCAAATGAATGGCGGAACAGAGACTGGGAAAGATCCCATAGGGGAAAAATTTGCTTTTAGGCTACAAAGGAAAGGAACCTGTGGATAGTCATGATAATGTACATCCTGAAGGGACCTGTCATAGAAGAAGAAGAAGAAGAAGAAGAAGAAGAAGAAGAAGAAGAAGAAAACAAAAAAATAACAGCGGGAGAGAGAGAGAAAGAGGAAAAGAGAAAGAGAGAGGGCATAACGCAATGACTCTCCTATCTATGTCTTTTTCAGACCACCTGTCTATATTTCAAATGCTATATAAAAATATTGTGCATCCTTTCTCCAAAACTATTACTATGTCAAATATTATCTTCGGTATTCCTAGTAATTTTTATTGTTATCTCTCCTTAATAGTGTTTTTCTCATATTCTCTAACAATCAGTCAACCTTTCCTGTTTATTGTTTTATTTACTGACGGTACAAAACAATATATTCAAGGACACTGAGGGAGCGGAGAAGGAAGATGATGATAGAGGTTGCATTTGAATATTTGTCGATTGAAGATTAACACACACACACACACACACACACACACATATGCAACCTCTATCGTCATCTTACATCATACATATATATATATATATATATATGTGTGTGTGTGTGTGTGTATGTATGTATGTATGTGTGCGTTTGTGTGTTATGTGTGTGTGTGTGTTTGTGTGTTTGTGTGTGTGTGTGTGTGTGTGTAAAGAAATACTTAGGAATGCCAGGATGTGCTGTTGGTGAAAGGAACAATACCTCGGAATTGTTCATCGGAAAGTAGAGTTCCAATTCCAGTCGGTTTTGATATATGCACTTACGCAAAAAAAAGTTTGAGTAATATATGAATCCGACTTCTCCTCCTCCGCAGCCATGAGTTAATTATTAAAACTTTTATCACTAAGTCAGTATTGTCTAAAAAAACAAACAATTCTTACAACCTAAAAGTTTTTCTGGCTTTAAATAACCTGCAAATGATTGATAAGCCGTAGAAAACGGATTTATCAATCGATCAATACAAAGAATCATATTAAAGATTTCATTTCATAATTCGATTATTTCCCAACGTTATATTTAGCGGATACCCGTATTTAAGTAGACGTGCTGTTATTTTTTAAACAGTTTCTCATAAAAAGAGGGACTCGGGTTCAAATAATTATTTAGGGCACATTTCCTTAATACATTTTCTTGACTGCGCAGGGCGGTAGAAAATATAAACAGTGTTTATATATATATATATATATATATATATATATATATAAACGTGAACATAGAAGTCAACACTTAGAAACGACAGTCTGTTTCATGCTAGATGCAATCGTCAGGCCACGATGATTGCATATACCATGGAACAGACTGTTGCCGTCTATGGTCACTTTTATATTTACATATGCTCTATCTCTTATATTGAGCACATTATCCCATAAATATAGCACATCTTAAGACTATATATATATATATATATATATATATATATATATATATATATAATATAACGGAGCGTCTATTCAAATAGGTGCATACAATAAAATAACGTTTGGCGTTGTATCTCTCTCTCTCTCTCTCTCTCTCTATATATATATATATATATATATATATATATATATATTTGGAGGGAAAAGAAGAGCAAGGAGAAAAAGGAGAAAAAATAGAAAAAAGACAGATGCAACTACATTTCTACTTGTGTGTATGAAGTGCTAATTAAATGTCGTTTAACTTGAAGAGATCTGTCACCCTGCTTATCTATCAAGTAACCCAGTCCTTCCAGCTCCTGATGCTTAATTGTTAAACAACTTTTTCCCAATCAGATATGGCCTTTACAAGATCGCTTGAGGTTATATCTGTTATCTGTTTCAATGATGTTAACAGCGGTTGCTTTAACTAGAACAAATTACTTGATGTAGGTCCTGCTGAGCAAAACTGTCGCTCACATGCAAAATATAAATGCTTAATGGGATTTAAATCTGGAGGGTTTGGCAGTCAGGGCAACACACTTCACTTTATCAACTTCCTGACTCCATTACCTTACAACTCGTTCAATGTGCCTGAATACATTATTCTGTAGTGAGATATTATTGTCAACGTAGGGCTTTCAGCGCGATTTCATGTCTTCAGGGATTATGACGTATGTTGTAGGTAACATATCTTCCGCATGAATCATACAATAGATAAAGTGAAAAGAATGATGTGACCCACGTATGGGTTATGTTGAAATCATATGCTTTTAACTTGGAAGTGCTCTGACAATCGGAAAGTGTGACAGAGTATTGCAGAAAGTTTCACACACAATGTTTGATTGTCAGCAAAAAGAGACAGTCCGAAGTCCGAACTAAACTTTGGGGACATTGAAATTACGCGAGAATGGAAGTGTGATTCCCCCCCCCGTGTCACTGCGCCAATTGTGACGTCCGCCTGTCTGCGTCCGTCGTGCTATCCCGTCATGTAACGACCAATGTGACTTGGTATTGGTCGCGGCACCAAATGTGACGTTCTAACCTTTTGCTGATTCGGATGGGAATCTGGTTAGATTCGGTATCAACCTTGTCGTTCCCAGCTCGCCTCCAACGTCTGGTTACCGAAGTAACTGCTTTGATTTCTAGTCTAACCTACCCACGTTGTGAATTGATCTAGGCAGACGAAATCAATCAGTCGCCGGGCCGTAATGCAAGCTGTGTTCGAATAAGGGTTATATCGCACAAGTATGTGTAAAAGAAAAGAAAATAATAACTCGAAAAATTCAAATATGTTAAAAAAAGGATAACAATACTTTATATCTGGTTGCTGAGTACAGGACTGAGTCTTCTTCCCAAACCCGCTATATGGATTTGTGACACTTTATGTTTGTTAGGCGAGTCTTAACATCTTAAGTTGTTTGTTCTTTTAAGAAACTGGTTTTTGGTGTGTCTTCAGGCGAAATTCGTAAAACTTGTTCTGGTGGTGTGAGTCGTTCTTCAAAAATAAATTGTTCGTGGTTAGAAGATGAGTTCGGAATTGCGTGAATCTTTCAAGTCAGCTATCTGCGAGGCGAGACCAACTTCAACTGCGAACTTTGAACTTAACTCAACTGCCTGAATCTCGAACTCGAACTGAAAACTCATTTTCGCTCACTGCGACTTTGCTTATATGGACGCCGACCAAAACCGGGGTGGGATTGTCGGGGTTTGAGGTTTCTTGATAATTCCAAACCCACAATCCACTTCTTTATTTTCGGTCAGGAAAATTTTATTAATTTCCATTTTCCTTCGTCTTCCCACCTCCTTCTGTTCTCATATTAGTATCTCACCATGCCCTCAGAGGGTGTCAACGGGTTTCCCCTCTCTCTCACAGTGGTATCTCACACCTATCCCCTCAATGGGTGCCAGCAGGCCTCCCCTCCTGCTTCACATGATCACCTCCGCCCAATACTCTTGCCACCACTCAGCCAATGGGCCTTCAGCAGCGTGGGTGTGGCTAGACTAGCCTCGGTTTAAAAAAATCTTGTTCAAAGAAAAAAAATTATCTTCCTTTCTCTTTTTTTTCTTTTTCTTTTCTTTCTCTTTCTTTCCTTCTGCCCGACAACGAACCCTTGGTCTCTTATCTTATCCAAATGTCACTTGGACTTTATCACCCGGGGCCTTCGCCAAACAAGTGGGTGGTCAATTAGACGTATTTACATTCTTGGTGCCAATTTCTGATCCGATAAAATAGTTTCGCTGTCATAGCCGAATTTCAACACAAAACAGATGACTTTTTCAAACGACTTTCCCTTAGATAGCCAATGGTTTGGTCATTGGTTTTGGCAATCCTTGTGTGGTCAACGAATATTTTTGTTTCTCGGTCAGCGGATGACCTATTTAATTTTCATCTCTTTAGAATTCTGTGGGAGGTCTCAAATGGGCATTCCTTTGACACAGTTAAATGTTTATCTATTTAGAATTCTGTCTCTGAGGTTATTTGGCCAACCTGGAATTTCCACCCGCCCCGTAACTTAAATCAGATTAATTCCAGTATCTTCTTTTTTACCTTCTCGACAATGGGAAATAAACATTTTTTCACTTTTCCTTGTCAGAAAAATAACACCGCTTAGTGTTCTTTTCGTGATGGCTTCCTATCACCTAATTTTAATTCTCGCCTTTCTTTTTTTTTCTTTTTCTTCTCTCCTTCCAGCAACCCTAAGTGGTGTCACAGAAGTTATGCTAACTAGGAAATGTACAAACAGAGGACGGAAAGTTTAACACACAATGTTTGATTGTCAGCAAAAGAGACAGTTCGAAGTGCGAATTAAATATTGGGGACGTTGAAATTACGCAAGAACGGAAGTTATGCTAACTAGGAAGTGTACAAACAGAGGACGGAAAGTGTAACAGACAATGTTTGTTCATGAACGAAAGAGGCAGCCAAATGTATGACTGAAAATTGGAAGATACAATGTTACAGCGAAGGATGTAATCTTCCAAACTCGAAAAACAAAGAAGCATCTCTTGAACTAGGTATTTTTATATCTACTCTATAGAAAATATTTGACACTTCTGACAGATGAAGACAAATCTTGAAGTGAAAGAGATATGGTTCTCCTAAAGAAGACTGAGGAAATTTTCTGTAACATTTAAGGATAATAGTTATTCCAGTAACTCTTCGATTATCCGGACCGTTTGGGACAGGGGTTGACAAAATAAACATGTTCAGATAATTGAAACTTCCGGAAAACTGAGTAATTAATTATAAAAGAATAAAGAAAAACGTAATTTTCCTGTAAGAAATTTAACATTTAGATAATCAAATAAACTATTCAAATGATTTATTCAAGGTCTTTTCCTAGTTGATATTTTTACGAAAGAAATGCGTTAATTTTTCCTTTCCCGGCTGGTCTCGCATGTTTCTGCCACTAACACCGGAAGCTGGATTAAATTAGATGCATTTGTAATGATTGCTTCTGATTGAATGTGCAGCCAACTTAAGCACGTATCAAGAATAATCATTGCTTCGGTGTTTGAATTGGGCATCGAGGCTGTTGAAATATCATTATCCTCCTTCTCTTTTTCATCTTCTGAAGCAGTTATAATTTAAAGTTTGTTCCGTGCTGGACAAACAAAGAAACAATTTGTTCCCCATTCAAGCCTGGTCCACGCGTGTCACACGCATCTGAATGTTGCGTAAACCATAATCACTGACGTGACCCAGCTGTAATAATTCAAGATGTATCATCTTTCTATCTCGTCCTGAGTATGACGATAAACTATATCCGGCAACAAGGTCGGGAGATTGAAGGTTTTGAGGAGAATGGAACCACCTCTTAATTACTGCTGTTCCCACGTACACGAGTGGTATGAACGGTTGGGGTCCCAGCTATGGGCAAACAGTGAACACCCAAACAAAAATCCCCGATACATTCTTAGAGTAAAATGAGCAAAAATACATTTTATGGGTAAATTACAAACAATACATTTTATAGTAAAAGTACCAGCAATACATTTTATGATCTAACAATTATACAATTAAAAAATATACATATTACCCTGAAAGTATAACATTGTCTACAAATATTTACATTACGCGATTAAAAACCCATACAGATGTTGATATGCCGATAAACAAATCCAAGCATATCAACGAACAAATCTTTCTATCAAGAGACAAGGCAGGAATTAGGAAATGTTATCAAACGATGAGTTTGGTTTTCTAAATTTGCAAACGCTTGTTTGAGATTGAATATTAGAATCGGTTTAATTCGGATTATTGAAAAATATCCGGATGGTTTCAGTTCCATTTTGCGTCCGAGTATTCGAACTCCGGAAAATCAAGGTACGGATAATCGGGTTACTTATAATCGAGGTATGGATAATCGCGGTAATTATAACCGAGTTACGGATAATCGAGGTACGGATAATCGAGGTACGGATAATCGCAGTAATTATAATCGAGTTACTTATAATCGAGGTACGAATAATCGAGGTACAGATAATCGAGGTGTTTATAATCGAGGTACGGATAATCGAGGTAATTTTAATCGAGGTACGCATAATCGAGTTACTTATAATCGAGGCACGGATAATCGCGATAATTATAATCGAGGTACGGATAATCGAGGTACGGATAATCGCGGTACGGATAATCAAGGTCCTTATGATCGAGGTACGGATAATCGAGGTAATTATAATCGTTGTACGGATAATCGCGTTACTTATAATCGAGGCACGGATAATCGCGATAATTATAATAGAGGTACGGATAATCGAGTTACTTATAATCGAGGTACGGATAATCGCGGTACGGATAATCAAGGTCCTTATGATCGAGGTACGGATAATCGAGGTAATTATAATCGTTGTACGGATAATCGCGTTACTCATAATCGAGGCACGGATAATCGCGATAATTATAATCGAGGTACGGATAATCGAGTTACTTATAATCGAGGTACGGATAATCGAGGTACGGATATTCGAGGTGCTTATGATCGAGGTACGGATAATCGGAGAAGCAAGCAAACTAAAAAATGCACACAGAAAGAAAACTTTTAAAGTGAAGCACTAGATAAGCTTTACTGACTTGCATGGGGTGAAATATTTTGAAAATTGCATAAGGAGAAAAGAAGCAGATGAAAGTAAGAGATTTGTTGGTGGCAGAGAGCAATTCATGGGTTTGGAGAGCAAGGCAATAGAGCGATTAATGAGCCACTTAGAGTAACTAATTTCTCTTCATCATCTGTCTTGACTATGGGCTGAGAAAAGTCCTACATAAGAAATTGCGACTTGCCTTCACTCTCACTAAACAAAAAAATCAGACGTTATCCAGCCGAGAAGATCAATGATACTCACTATGCAGACGACCTAGCGATACTGGCTGACTATTTAAAAGGCGCAACGTCAATCCTTCACAACATGAAAAATATAGCACAGGAGATTGAATTGTATGTCAGTGCGGGTAAAACAGAGTTCAACTGCCTGAATCAAGATACACCGACAGGTATGAACAGTCTGAACGGAGAAAACATCAAGCAAGTAGACGACTTCAAATACCTGGATAGCTATATTGCTTCCACTGAGAACGAGTTCAACATGAGACTAAGGAAAAACGGATAGACGAATAAAGAAATGAACAAAATCTGCAAATCAAATCTACCGGAAAAAAACTGAAGAGAAACTTTTTCAGAGTTACATATACGTCCTTACATATGGCTCCTTAACCTGTACACTAACAGCAAAACTGGAAAAGAGGTTAGATGGTGCTTACATCTTCGAATGCTTCAAGTAGAACTAAACAAGAAAGTGTTTATGGCAATATACCTCCCATCGGCAAATCGATACGCCAACAAAGTCTAACAGCTGTTGGTTACTGTTGGCGGGGCAAAGAAGAACTAGCGGAAGACGTTCTACTCAGGATACCATCCCATGGGAAAAGAATACACGGTCGACCAAAAATGTACATTGACCATCTGATTGAAGGCACTGGACAAGCAGACTGAAGGCAGACTGGACAAGCTTCCAAATGCAATGAACGATACGAATTGATGAAGGCAGCGTGTCATGGAATGCCGAGCTTGTTCGACCTGATGATAGAGCAAGAGCAGATTAAGACATTGTGGCGAGCCATTATCACAGACGCCCTGAAAGGAAATGGTGCATAAAATAAAACGAAAAGGATAACAGATGTTTTATAAAACATATAGTCACGCACTTCACATTGATGCACGGAATCGAAGTACGATGTTTTAAAAATCCAGATTTTTCACTACTTTTCTCATATTTTCTAACACTAAGTAACCCCCCTTGTATCTTAGTGGTTTTATCGCCTTGCTTGTTGTGAAATTATTTAAAACAGAAGCAATTCTTACATGGGAGTTTGGCGAAACTGTGGCACCATTTACGAGGCAGAAAAGGAAAAGAAAGAAAAGAAGGCAGAAAGAAAGGCGAGACTAATCTTGGGTGATAAGCAGACACACACACGGCTAAGAGACAATGAATATATTGATAAGTAACAAATGGCGAAAGGGTGTCATTACAATGACAGGGAAATTCTGAGTAAAAAGAAAGGGAAAGAAAGAAAGAATCAGATGTGTTTTGATAACGGCTGTGTTATCTAGGGGTACGTAAACAAACTGCTGGTCGACTGGCCAAAGAAAAATTCAAATGAAAATGTTATTTCGATAAGTGACGAAAAACAGACAACTAAAAGGGACTTTGGATAGATATGGAAAAGTTAATCGCGACACACACGAAGTAACCATACTGACCGATTTTCTTGCCGCAGAACATCTTTATGCCTGCGATAATAAAATTATGTTATCAAGAAATGTTCGCCAAAGAAAAGTCCAATTGAAAACGTTAATTTTGATAATTGACAAAACACAGGTGTAACTACAGGGCTTTGGGTAGATATGGAAAAATTAATCGTGACACACACGAAGTAACTACACTGAACACTTTTCTTGCCGCAGAACATCTTTGGCCTGCGATAATAAAATTATGTTATCAGAAATATGTACCGAAAGAAAATGAATGGGGACCCAGAAGTGATTTTTCTTCTTTCTTCGAAAGAAGACCACCCATTCTGATAATTGGCGATAAAAATACCTGACGAAAACCATGTGTAGAACAAGAGTTATATTGTCCCGTTTGCGGCTAGGAAAATGATAACGGCGATTAAGAGGAAGAAAGAGAAAAGAAGGGATATTTTTTTTTTAGTTAAACAAGATATTTTTTTTTCTCGTCCTGAAACAAAGCCGCGGATTCGTCCACGCCCGACTAAGACATCATTGGTCGAGTGGTGATCACGTGACGCACGAAGAAGGCTGTCGACGCCTCATCCAGAGTGTAGGTATGAGAAGCTGCTACGAAGAAGTGGGGAGGGCAGTTCACGCCCTCTGAAGTATGGTGAGAAGGTGGGAGTGAGGAAAGGTTCCCCAAAATGGAAAAGAGTAGAAAATCCCTAACCAGAAATAAAAGAGGTGGATATATATTTAGAATTATCGAGAAACCCCCGACTCCAACAGACCCACCCCGGTTTTGGTCGGCGTCCATAAATGCGAAGCCCCTACGAGCAGAAATCAGTTTCCAGAGTTGAGTTCCAGGAATTCAGTTCCCAGAGTCAGTCTCCAGCTGAAACCGCCTCGCAGATAGCTGACCAAGATTCACGCAAATTCCGGACTCCTCTTCAGCCCAAGAACAATTATTTTGAAGAGCGACTTAGATCCAGACCACCGAAATAATTTTTTTCGTCTTTCGTCCGAAGACACACCGAAAAAACAATTTCTTAGAGAGCAAACAGTTAAAACTCGCCTAACGGAAAACGACGTGTCACAATCGATAGAACGGGTCGGGAGATAGATGCAGCCCTATGTATCGAACAACTAGACATAAAGTTTGTTACCTTTTTCTTTGATACTTTGAACTTTTTTGAGTTTTCATTTTATTTTCTTTTATGCATATTTGTGTGATATCACCCCCGTTGAACTCAGTTTGCATTATGGCCCCGACTACTGATTGATCTCGTCTGCCTAAGATCAATTCAAAACGTGGGTATGCAGACTGGAGATCAATGCAGTTACCTTGGTAACCAGGCGTTGGAAGCGAGTTGGGAACGACGAGGCTGATATCAAATCTAACCAGATTCCCACCCGAATGACCAAAAGGTTAGAACGTCACATTTGGGTGCCGCGACCGATACCAAGCCAGTTGGTCGTCACAGGACGAGACAACACGACTGACGCGACAGGCGGACGTCACGTTTGGAGCAGCGACACCCGAACGGAGGAGCGAGGAGCGAACAGCTGGCGCCGCGGCGAGGACGTCTGGTGGTGCTGTTTGGGGACGTCACAACTGGCGCCGTGGTAGATCAGGATAGAACGTCACAGTTGGCGCTGCGACCAGGGGACGACGTCACCCAACACTGTCTTCATAAACTTGCATTCGTTTTATTTGATATGGTCCCGTACGTTTGTTTATTTAACTTCCAGCTAAAATAACTGTATTTACATAATGCACCAATTGGCCGTGTACGTATAGCAAGAGTGGCGCGACATTGTCTTCCTTCTTTTTCCTCGTTTGTTCTTATGCCTAAGTCAAGCTTGTTTGAATATGGCATTCTCTGTCATTGAGGTATTTACACTATTTATTTTAGGACTATTGTCCTCACCTTTGTTGTTGTTATCACAACGTTTCGGGTATTGCGTCCTCCTGCCTTCATCAGGTTTACATTGATCTGGAAAACCTACAGAGAATTCTGTACTGAACCCTTTATTTAATCACCGAGTATAGACCGTATTTTATACTTTTCATATCTAGGAATATCTATGTCTAAGTCTTATTTATGTTTTTTTTTAATATTTGGTGGACAATCATGGCTCTCCACAACTTCCTTTTAGCATTGATTGCTTTATTATCACTCTTTGTTTTGCTGCAATTGTTTTTTAAGCAATTTGTTTAAAGTCATTCTCTCTTTTCTTCTGTTTCGCTTGCGTTTCGTGCGCCCTGTGAGTGTTAAAATCTCCAAACATCCATCTTTATTATGTTTATCTAAAAACTTCAGCTGTGCGTTTGGGATTCTTAAGAACAATTAAAACGAGCAAACATTTTTTTTTTTTGCACTTTCCGCCCTCTGTTTGTACACTTCCGTTTCTGCGTGATCTCGACGTCCCCAATACGTAGTTCACACTTCGGATTGCCTCTTTTACTAACAATCATTTTTTTTATAGTTCCTATTCTGTCATGAATGACTCGCTTCCGATTTGCATAATTCCAAGTTTTTGATGTTTTTAGATGCTGTTCATAGAAGATTACTTTGTTAAGATGCAAAGAACGTTTTCATTAAACAAAACGGACTTTAGAGTAAGAAATAAAAACATGGCGACTATGACAAACGATATGAATGCTCCTAATACAAAGATCTATATATATATATTTTTTTTATAATACTTTAAAGCACTATATCGATTTATATTCTTATTAAAAAATTGTCCAATGAGAACACGAGCTTGTCAAAAGGCATTTGCTTTGTCTTGGTTATTCTTTAAATTCTCATTGGACAATTCTGTTTCTAATTGACATGGCCGACTTTCCAAAGAATTGACATTTTTGAACAGTTATCATTTCAACGAAAGGGAGAAAAGGAAGAATAGAATGAAATAAAATTAATAAAACAAAGAAAAAAGAATTGAAACTGAATTAAAATAACCCTTATTCGTGTTTTGTAGTCAATAATGTAGTAGTAAAAGCCTAAAGTAAATCTTCTTATATCAAAGAACACGTTTTCTCTTCTTGTTATCTATTTTCTTATGTTCATTTTTAAGAAAATAGTTTCATCCGCCTTTTTCAATGGAAAAATGAAAAACGATTTTTTGCTGTTTTATATTCTTTGCCCTCAAACGAGAAAAGATTAATTTAATATCTTTTTTTTTTTCTATCTTGGTCGCAATCTCTGTTCCAGTTCTTATACTGTTTACTTTTTGTCTTTCTTTTCTCATTTTACTTCTTCCTTTTTTACTTCTTTCTTCTGTTTTGTTTGTTTCTTTCTTTCTTTTTCTTCTTCGTCTTCATCATCATCATCATCATCTTCTTCTTCTTTTCTTCTTCTTTCTCTTCTTCCTTTTCTTCTCTGTCATCTGCATCGTTTTTTCTCGTTCTTCTTTTCTTTTACTTTTTTCTCTTTCTTCGATATTTGCCTCTCTCTACTCTCTCTCTCTCTCTCTCTCTCACTTTCTCTCTCACCCAAATTCCGTCTCTCTCTCTTTCTCTCTTTGCCGCCCGCTTATCCTGCTTCTTTCTCTATTTCTCACTCTTCATCATTTTTTTTTTTTTTGCCAGAATATCTTTGTGTTCAGAACTGGGTTTCTCTTTTTCCATATTTCTTTCTTTTTTTGTTTCTTCTGCTCTTTCTTTCTTTCTTTCTTTCTTTCTTTCTTTCTTTCTTTCTTTCTTTTCCAACTTTCTATCACATTTTTCTCTATTTTTAGCCGCCCTCGATTTTTCTTTCATGAATGACTCTCCTTCTCTCTCCTACCCTTTATTTTCTCGGCGCACTTCCATTTTCATACTTGCTAGCTTTCATCGCTTACATTTGATATTCGAAAGAAAACTTAAACTCTTTCTTTTGCTTCCCATTGAATTAATCCTTTCTGTCCCCGCGTCTGCAATCAAATCCACTCCGTCCACATCAAGATTATTTCGTTCTCTTTTTTATTACATTTTTTTTATCTTTAAAGTCATTAGAGAAAGTGTCGGAATTGACGTATTATATCTGTCTCTTCATTACTCTCACTAACCTTACTCTCCCTTTTCTTTTACTTTTCAGATTTAACTCTTTGTTACCTCCCTTTGCAACAATGTCATCTTCTCACTCTCTCCTTATCTTCCCTGCTATCTATTTCTTTCTCTACCTTCCCTGTTAAGCTATTAATATTTCTATTTCTTTTCTCACTCTCCAACACTCATTTTCCTTCATGCTATCTCTTACTCACTTCTGTCTTTTACTCTTTCAAATTTATTTTTCTTTTCCCCTACCACATTGTACTATTGTTTTCCTTTCACTTCATTGTAATTCCTTACTCTCTCTTCTCTTTGACTCTTTCAACTTTTCTCTCTTTACTACTTCCTACGGCTCTCTACTGTTCTCTTCCTTTTATCGTCATTGTCATTCCTTACTCTCTCTACGTTCTTACTCTTTCAACTTTTTCTCTCTTTTCTCCCTTACAGCATTCAACTATTACCCAGCATTTCTCTTAATTGCCATCCCTTACTCTCTCTATTTTTTCACTTTAATCTTTTCTCCTGCTTCAACGATCTATTTCTCTCTCTCTCTCTCTCTCTCTCTCTCTCTCTCTCTTGCTATTGCTATTTTTTACTCTCTCTTTTCTGTGACGATCTTATATCTTTTTCATCTTTTTCGCACAAACAACCTCCCATTCTCTCTTTTCCCTTCATTGCTATTCCTTAGTTCCTTCTCTCTCTTATTCTTTTTATTTCTTTTTCTCTCCTCCTCTAACAAATGACCATTCTCTTTCTTTCTCTTTATTGCTATTCCTTACTCTCTCTCTCTTTCACTCTCTCTCTCATGTATCACTTTTTCCATTTATCACTTTTTCCAACTTCTAAAATTCTAAACTTTTTTTACGTCACTCATATTCTTCAGACTCTCCAATCGTTTACACTTTCTCTTCTTTTCATTGCCCTATCTCTAAATGTGTACTCTTCTCTCTATCTATATTACTAACTATTCATTTCTCCCTTTTCTCTATTACTCTTTCTCATTGCCGCTTTCTTTTCCCGCTCATCAACAATTGTCGGCAAACACTCTGTTGCTTCTCTCTTACATTCATAAACTTTTCTCTCATTTTTGTTACTCAATTTCATTTTCTTTTCTTTTTTTTTTACTTGGATAGATGTATTTCCTCATTTAATCGCTATATTTTCATTAATTCTATTTCTTCTTTCTCTTTCATCAACTTTTCTCCCTTTTTCTCGTTTTCTATTCATTTCATACACATTTCTTTCTTTTTCTATCCCATTTCTTTTCAGTCTCTCTCCTTCTTTCTTTCTATTTTTATATTTCTCGCTTTTTCACTCACTACTACACCCTCTTCTCTCTAATTCACCCAAGTTCGCCCACCTTCTAATCCACGTCTCTCTTTTATATTTTTCTCACTTTCTCTCTCCGCCTCTTGCTTTTTCTTCTTCTTTTCTATTTCCTCCCTCAGTCTCTTTCTACTGTTTTCTTATTTCTCTCATTTTCTCATACTATCCCTCATTCTCTCACCCACCGTCGTCTATACGTCTCTCCTTTATATATTTTTCTCTCTTTCTCTCTTGCTTTTTCTCTTTTCCTATTTTCCCTCTCTTTTTCTCTACTTCTATTTTTTTCTCAATTTTTCACCACTGCTGTTATTTACCAGCTACTGAATCTACGTCTTTCTTTTTCCTTCTTTTTTCTTCTTTTCAAATATTGCCCCCCCCGCGTTCTCATTCCCAATTATTTATTTTCCCTCTCATTCTCAATTACTCCCTACTTATTCTCAGTTCTTCACCATCCATTGATTCTTTCTTACTCTTTTTTTCATTAGCTCTTTCTCCTCTTTTTACTTCTCTCTTCCTCTCCCCCCCCTCTCTCTCTTTCTCCTTTTCTCTTTCCGTCACGACTCTTGACTCACTGTTCATTGGCTTAGTTTCTATTCTTTTTCTCTCTAGTCGCATCGATTTTTTGTATTAGATTCTCTCAATTTTAACCTTTTCTACTTTTCTCCGCGTCTCCTCTCTACCACGCGTTAGTCTCTCGTTCCTTTCTCTCTCTAACTTCTCTTTTTCTCTATCTCCATCTCATTGTTTTCTGTTTATCTGTTTTTCTTCCATAATCCTGAATACATTTCGCTCTCCTATCTATTTAGTCGATCTCTTTTTAATCCACTTCTTCTTTCTCACAGTATTTTCTAGTAATATTTCTTTTTCTTTTTGCGTTCGTTCTTATTTTATATATTTTTCTTCTTAAATGTACAGATATCATTCTTCTTTTTCTTAATTAATTCTTTCTTTATTTTCCCATGATCTTTCTTTCTTACTATATTTCTTACTTTTTCTGACGCAATGCTTTCATCTTTGTCTTTGATTGATTTCTCATTTTTCTTTCTTTCTTTCTTTCTTTCTTTCTTTCTTCTTAAATGTACAATTCTGATTCGGAGTTTCTTTCTTTTTGCACCTCTATTCTTTCTTTCTTTCTTTCTTTCTTTCTTAAATGTACAATTCTGATTCAGAGCTTCTTTCTTTTTGTACCTCTATTCTTTCTTTCTTTCTTTCTTTCTTTCTTTCTTTCTTTCTTTCTTTCTTTCTGCATTTTGTTCATCTTTGCCCTTGTTTGATTTCAAAGACGATTACTAACACGTTACTCCATTTTTGTCCTCTGCATTTTTATGCAATTCTATCAATACTGAATCTCTCTCTCTCTCTCTATCTATCTATCTATCTATCTCTCTATCTATCTATCTATCTATCTATCTCTTATTCCATCTTTTTTTTCTTTCTTTTTCTTTTTTCTTCTTCAGCATTTTTATATAATGCTATCAATCAATGCCACTCTCTATATCCTATTAGTTCCTCTCTTTCTCTACCTCTGCGTAATTTATGCCATGCTCACTCTGTCTCTGTCTCTGTCTCTCTATCTATCTATCTATCTATCTATCTATCTATCTATCTATCTATCTATCTAATATTTGTTGCTTTCTTTTTTGCTCAGAGTTATTCATATAATTCTATCCTTCTCTCTATCTTCCTCTTTTTCCTTGTTTCTATCTGCCTTTGTTTCGTCTGCCTTGTTTATATCACTGCCTCTCAATCTCCTGTTTATTTCACTCCACCCACTACGTTGTTAATATAATGCTATCTCTCTCTCCTTCTCTCTCTTCCATATTTGTTTCTCTCTTTACTTCACCTGCGTCATATTTTAAACTCCTCTTCTTCTCCAACAGTTTATTCTCTTGCACTTCCCGACAGTAGAACTCCCTTCCTCTTACTTGCTTCTTTGATAACTACAATCTTCATAGATTTAAAGCTTGATCGCCTTTCTTCTTTTTATCCTTTCTTAAATCTCCCTTATACTTAGTCGTTTCTCTTACTTTCACTCTCTATAAACCCTTGCGTACTAGTAACACTCCCGCCTTCCAAAGGGTAAAAAAAAAAAAATAAATAAATAAAAAAAAAAAAACGCTGTCGGTCTCTTTCTCTCTTTCTTTCTTTCTTTTCTTTCTTTTTTTTTCCTTCCTTTCTTCCTTTCTTTCTTTCAAATCAGTTTTTCATTCTTTTCTTCTCCATGAAGCAAATAAACCATTTCTTGCTTTATTCTACGTTGTTGTTTATATAACGCTCTCTCTCTCTCTTTATATATATATATATATATATATATATATATATATTTGAAATATGTTTCTCTCATTTTCAAATACTTCGTCGTTTATACAATAATAACACTAGCTTTCTTTCTCTCCCTACCTCACTTATATTAGTTTCTCTTTTTTTTCTATTTGATATTTGTATAATAGAATCTCTCTCTCTATCTCTTTCTCTGTTTGTCTCTCCCCCTTTCTCATTGTTTCTCCTCTGCGTGGTATACACAATGATTTCACTGTCTCTATGTCTCTTCGTCGTTAATATAAAGTTATCACTGTCTCTCCGTATCCCTTTCTCCCTCATTTGTTTCTCTTTTTTCTTTCTCCAGCGTTATTTATACGTTATTTATATAATGTTCCCGGTCTCTCTCTCTCTCTCTCTCTCTCTCTCTCTCTCTCTCTCTCTCTCTCTCTCTCTCTCATAACTGTGTCTCCTTTTTCTCCTGTGTTGTTTTTATAGCGTTATCAATGTCTCACTATATAACTCATATATGCGTTTCACTGTTTTTTTCCTTCTCCGCTGGTAATATTATTCTCTCTCTCTCTCTCTCTCTCTCTCTCTCTCTCTCTCTGACCCTCTCTCTTTCTCTTTTTCTGTGCATGTGTCTTTCTCTCATATTTGTTTCTATGTTTTGTTCTTTTTCGTCTCTCTTTCTCTCATATCCACTTCTCTCTGGTCTTTCTGTCTAGGTCTTTCTTTTTCTTTGTTCTTTCTCTCTTATACGTTGTTTATATAATATTATAAGTCTCTCGCTATCTCTCTATCTCTCTCATATGTATTTCCCTGTTTTCTCCTCTGAGCTGTTAATACAATGAAATCTGTTTCTGCTTTCTACATTCTGTCTGTCTGTCTGTCTGTCTCTGTCTCTGTCTCTCTCTCTCTCTCTCTCTCTCTCTCTCTCTGTCACTCTCTCTCTCTTTTTCTCTCTCTCTCTCTCTCTTTCTCTTTGTATCTTCCTTTATACCGTTCGCGATCTCATCTCCTGTTTCCTCAGCATTCCCAGAAAGGCTTCGAGCGCAGAGCAGGTGCGTTGGAAACAAGTGAATCAATTATCGGAATGTCGAAGTCATTTTCTTGATCCTTGGGTATTCACACCGAGCACACGATTCTTCTCTGCCAACACCCCAACAACATATAAAAACCCACGCCTATTCCTCCACCCTCATACACACGCATATTTTATTCTCGAATCTGTTCCAAATCCTTGTAATAATTCATTATTCATCCACCAAATCAGATAAAAAAATATGGAAATAAAAAAAAACCCACCCGCTCCGATCTGAGATATAATTTTCCCCTACTTACTGGATTTATCTGTTACACGACGTGTAGATATTACGAAACCGTCGAGTACCTCTTCCCAAATCATATAAAATCGATTTTTTTTTACTCAGTAAGATGAGTGTTACAGGGTAAATTCGATTTATTGTTTGGATAACTAAAAAAAAAAAGGCTTCCTATGCACGTTAAAAAGTACCGAATTCATTCTGCTCTTTCGTGCATTTTGCCTAAATATTTTTTGCCTATACGAAATTCTGTTTCGCCTGCTAAATTTGCAGGGAGACGCAGGCTTTTAAATTTTGCTGAATCAGCAAAAGCTGGAGAAACCATTGGAATAGCTGGAATAAAACGTGCCACAATCAAAATACAGCTTGTCAAGACCCCAAAACAAACGTATAACAGGGTTCTAACAGGCGAAGAAGTAACTATTTAATGGAAACTTTGATGAATGTCAAGAAAGAGATTGATTCGTTCTTTCATTATCTACGTCTCATCAACACTTTGCAGGGTTTGTTGGTTTTGTTTTTTTAAATCAGAAAATATTATGTTTTAGATTGCAATAATTATTTTTTTTGTAAATAATGATATTAGTGATACAATTTCTACTAATTAATCCATAGCGGTTGGAGAAGAGTTGAATTCATACCTTTTCCAAAGCTATTTACGTGTAAGTGAATATAGCAAACCAAACATGTACTCGGATTTCCGCCTAACAATTGTCCGTTACCCCATCCGCACAGACAAGCTTTCAACCCGTGTTATTCCCAAGCGGTTACCCATCCAGTTATTGACCATACTCGACGTTGCTTAAATTCGGTGATCGTACAAAAACCGGTATTTCAACGTCAGGAAGTAAACCTCCTGAAAGAGAAACAGTCACTAAGGTCCGTATGCATTTGGGATGTTAACATCCTCTTGCATGGAAAATGCATGATTCTACCTCTTCTCCTCCAGTTATGGCTTAATTAGTATTACTTGTGTCACTAAAATCATTATTATTACAAAAACCTGTATCACTAAATCATAAATGTCGCCCATATCTTACAATCTAAAAGTATGTTCTGTCGTTAAATAATCTGCAAAGTGTTGTAGAAAAAGAATTATTAATTCACATCATTGTTTCCAGGCACTTTTTTGTTCCAGTCCTATGATTTATTTATATAATATAAAGATATATATATATATATATATATATATATATGTGTGTGTGTGTGTGTGTGTGTGTGTGTGTGTGTAAATATAGTATATATATATATATATATATATATATATATATATATATATATATATATATATATATACACACACACATATATATATATATATATATATATATATATATATATATATATATATATATATATATATTAATTTATAATAAACTTTTATTCTAGGATTCCTTTATAATGGAATGTCATTCAAAACTTTAGTCCTGTGTATGATGTTAAATTACATCCGACAGGACATGATCGGAAGATTTTGAGGAGTGTGGAAACGCCTCATAATTGATTGTCGTTCTCACATCCACCCTAATCCGTGGCTGGTAGCACCTGATAGAGCCCCAGCTCCTAGTAAAATACTTAACTCACAAACTAGGGTCAAAACACGATGAAAGTATAAAAATACATTTTTTATATTAATAAAACAAGCAATATATATTTATAGTAAAAAAATATCAAAAATATATTTATGTAAAATAAATACACATTACCAGCTAGATATTTTTGCACAGAAATAAAAATATTACCAGTAATACATTTTTGTAAAGAAAAAAAAAATTACCAGTGATACATTTTTGTAAAGAAACAAAAAATTACCAGAAATGCGTTTTTGTAAAGAAACAAAAATATTATCAGAAATATATTTTTGTAAAGAAACAAAAATATGACCAGCAATACATTTTTGTAAAGAAACAAAAATATTACCAGCAATACATTTTTGTAAAGAAACAAAAATATTATCAGAAATATATTTTTGTAAAGAAACAAAAATATTGACAAAATGTCATTTTTGTAAAGAAACAAAAAATATTACCAGAAATACATTTTTGTAAAGAAACAAAAATATAACCAGCAATACATTTTTGTAAAGAAACAAAAATATTAACAGAAATGCATTTTTTTGAAGAAACAAATATATTATCACAAATACATTTTTGTAAAGAAATAAAATTATTGACAGAAATGCATTTTTGTAAAGAAACAAAAATATTACCAAAAATACATTTTTGTAAAGAAACAAAAATATTACCAGAAATGCATTTTGTAAAGAAACAAAAATATTACCAGAAATGCATATTTGTAAAGAAACAAAAATATTACCAGAAATACAATTTTGTAAAGAAACAAAAAATATTACAAGCAATACATTTGTGTAAAGGAACAAAAATATTACCAGAAAAACATTTTTCTAAAGAAACAAAAATATTACCAGCAATACATTTTTGTAAAGAAACAAAAATATCAGAAATGCATTTTTGTAAAGAAACAAAAATATTACCAGAAATACATTTTTGTAAAGAAACAAAAATATTATCAGAATACATTTTTGTAAAGAAACAAAACTACTCTCAGAAATACATTTTTGTAAAGAAACAAAAATATTACCAACTATACATTTTTGTAAAGAATCAATAATACTATCAGAAATATATTTTTGTAAAGAAACAAAAATATTATCAGAAATACATTTTCGTAAAGAAACAAAAGTATTGCCAAAAATGCATTTTTTTGAAGAAACAAAAATATTATCAGAAATACATTTTTGTTAAGAAATAAAAATATTATCAGAAATGCATTTTTGTAAAGAAACAAAAATATTACCAGCAATACATTTTTGTAATAGAAACAAATATTACCAGCAATACATTTTTGTAAAGAAACAAAAATATCAGAAATGCATTTTTGTAAAGAAACAAAAATATTACCAGAAATACATTTTTGTAAAGAAACAAAAATATTACCAGCACTACATTTTTGTAAAGAAACAAAAATATTATCAGAAATGCATTTTTGTAAAGAAACAAAAATATTAACAGAAATGCATTTTTTAAAGAAACAAAAATATTACCAGAAATGCATATTTGTAAAGTAACAAAAATATTACCAGAAATACAACTTTGTAAAGAAACAAAAATATTACCAGCAATACATTTTTGCAAAGAAACAAAAATATTATCAGAAATACATTTTTGTAAAGAAACAAACATATTACCAGCAATACATTTTTGTAAAGAAACAATAATACTATCAGAAATGCATTTTTGTAAAGAAACAAAAATATTAGCAGCAATACATTTTTGTAAAGAAACAATAATACTATCAGAAATGCATTTTTGTAAAGAAACAAAAATATTAGCAGCAATACATTTTTGTAAAGAAACAAAATTATGACCAGAAATGCTTTTTTTAAAGAAACAAAAATATTACCAGAAATGCATTTTTGTAAAGAAACAAAAATATTACCAGCACTATTTTTGCGTAAATGAAATTCCTAATACTTACCAGAAAATTATATTTTTGCGTTAAATGACACATAAGTTGTTGATATACGACTAAACAAACAAACAAGCATTTTTTTTAATCTTTGGTATTTCATCCACCATATTGATCAGGTATTCCACGTTTGGATGTACAGAATTCTCCAAAACGAAAAGAAAAGAATAGAAAAGAAAATCAATTTCCTGGAAAACAATGTGCATTTATTTACTCAGAAGAAACAACAAAAAAAGATGTTTTATATCGAATTAAATTGCCTGAAAGGTAAGGAGATGATAAGCAAACAAAGCAATATATCATTCAATAACGCTATTTACAACATTGTATTTTGTTAGTTAGCTATATAAACCGAACGGTCTTTATATCACCTACAGTAGAAAGATATATTTGCAGTACTAAGGAAACTAAATCACACTGGGAATTATAGAATAAACCAGAATTTACACTAGGTGGAAACCACCTGCTAAAGAAGAAAATATATATTGCTGTTGTTATCTAGAAAAGGTTACTGAATGAGGAATAACTAAAACGGAGTTTAGAAATGTAATGGTAATCTCCATAAGATCAGCAAAATACAATACTCGCCAGCGCCGTGAAGTAGGTAAACCACTGCTAGTGGTGGACTACTTAGCATATTACACCCAACCCTTTTACAATAGTGTCCAACGCATACCAAATAGTGTTCGTAGGTACGGTATCTAACAAATGAGTAGCGACAAAAAAGAGAAATGGGCGTGAACCATGGGCGGTGGCTTCTATCCAGATTTATTCAAACTATACAGCGACACAGTCGTTAAAGAATTGGAGAGCCTAGCAAGATTTATTATCGGTTGACGTAATCTTAACAATATAAAATACGCAGCTGTCTCGATAGTAAGTCTTGTCAATTCGATAAAGTCATATTGGCATCTGATTTCCAAAACTACCTTCAGTGTATTGTTAACTGGGGCAAAGGATGGCTTCTTAATTTTAACGGCTCCAAAATTAAATGTTCTATATTAACCATCTGAGAGACCCCTTTCTGCTGACTATCAATATGGCTGGCCGCCATGAGAGTGACTCGTTGCATCTTCTCGGTCTGACATGAAAGAGAAAGCTGCTAAGAAAGTTGGTTCACTGTCTCGTGCTAGAACCTATCTCCAGAATCTCTCTTGCATATTGATAAGACCATGCTTAGAATATTGCTGCTACATATGGTCCGGCGCAGTCGGCGACCGTGTGAGCGGCTGATCGGTTGAACTCTCTGTCTTCGGGCAGGGAGGAACCCGAACGAGGCTACGCGGAAGGGCGGACTCTCTTTCGGGAACGTAAACCGATCCTGAACCCGTTTATACGGGTTCAAAGGGCATATTTTTGTCCGAGCCCACGGGCTAAGAGATCCCACGTTAAACCGGTCTTGTGCCACATGATGCCCTCGTGGGAGTGTGAACAAATACCGACATATGGTCCGGCGCTGCTGCTATTTATCCAAACAATCCAAAAAAGAATCATTAATATTATTAGTTCTGATCTGGCAGCTCGGCTTCAGTCAATTTCCCATCACTGTAAGTTTGCTCCCTGTGCCATTTCTATAAATACATTTGTGGTAATTATTTGGGTGGGTTCTTCCCTATGGTAGCTAGATCTTTTGAATTTAAACGGGATACTAGATTGGCAACGACGTCGAATCAATTAACAGTTGAATTGGTTAGATGTAACGGTAACTTCCGTGCTAACAGCTTCTTTTCTCGTGATTCTCGTTTGTGGAACCCACTTGCGGATCATTTTTTTCCAGCTAACTGTAATCTTCAAAAATTAATGCAATGTCAATCGCTATCTACTGTCCCCCGATTAATCTTCATTTGTTCTCGCTCTTTAGTAATGATACCTTTTTCTAATTTTGCCACACCCAGTAACCCCTTGTGTCTTTACTACCTTGCTTGGAGTGAACTCGATTTAAAAAAAAATGATGACGCTGTTTTGATGGCTGAGTCGAAAATAAAACTAAAGGTCCACCTAGAAAGGTCAACAGAAGAAAGCGAAAAAGAAAAAAGAAAAGTATTTACATTATTCGGACTATGGTCCTCATCTTTGTCACCATATTTATCACAACGTTTCGGCCGTTGTACACTCCGGCCTTCTTCAGGTGGTTGGAATTTCGAACTGAACCCTTTATTTCGATCACTGGGGTAGACTGTTCTAGTTCCACGTGCCATGTTTGATGGATGTCAGTTATCAGTTATCTCCTGCTAATTTTACCTCTGAAAGTTCTCCACTGCCTTAACCGGGTATTGAACTCACACTCCTTGGGTCTGTCACTGGATCTAACCAACGCCTTTATCCACTGTGCCATGTGTCCTAGAACAGTCTACCCCAGTGATCGAAATAAAAGGTTCAGTTCGAAATTCCAACCACCTGAAGAAGGCCGGAGCGTACAACGGCCGAAACGTTGTGATAAATATGGTGACAAAGATGAGGACAATAGTCCGAATAATTTAAATACTATACATAATACCTCATCTCAGAAATATAGACAGACTCTGAAGAAAAAAGAACTCTACTTTAATTACAAGAGAGAAATAACATTCATCAACAGGCGGAAAGACTATAATGCGAGTCACAAACTGAAGATCTGAGCATTAAGCAGTTGCCGTAGTTATAATATCTTGGAAGAGTTTTAACAGAAATAGGAAATGTGACTTTAAGATTTGAATAGGCATCGGACTAAAGGAAGAGGTATTCCAAAAGCTAAGCTCGGTATTAGAGAACGGAAAAAATCATTTGAAAAAAAAAGAAAATGGTCCTGAATTGCTATGTGATATTCATCCTCTTATAGGGCAGCGAATGTTGGAAAATCTCTCCACAGATTAGGAGAAAACTGAACACATCAGAATTCTTTGTTCTACAGAAGGATAGTGAGAATTCCAGGAACAACGCGAAAAGCAACAGGGACGTTTGCGTAAAATAGAAACAACTCTTATAATCAGAATCAGAAAAAAATACAGCTGGAATTACTTAGACATATAATGAGGAAAACCGGCTTAGAAAACTTAACACTGAAGGGGCATGTTGAGGGCAAGAGAGATAATTGAAAGAAGGCCACTAACTTAACGAGCTTGAGCGAATGTAATGGCGGGATGTGGTCGGCAGCCTTAGAAAAGGCAGAAAAACAGCTAACGGCGACATGATATAGGAAGTTATCGAGAGCCATTGATCGCTTATGGCTTGAATGGACGCGTCACATAGGAGGAGAAGAAGAATATTTATGCAACCTTTAATCGTATGTGTAAGATAATATTTCACCTGTCACAAAACGCCAACAGTGTCACAGTCCGTTACTATTGTCTGCGCTTTCTTGAATTCTATATAAGCTAAATGTCTCAAACGGCTACAATTATGGACTGCCAGACGACTTTCAAGCAACACGTATCCAAATAGCTTAATTAGTTATAAGACTTACATCACAAATCTCTCTGGAAATACTTTTCACCTGGAGATGTCCTTTCGCCGCTAGTCAGGTCTAATTTAGAAATGCATTAGTTGAAATTTACAAAGACCTATTAATCTCGCAAATAAAGAAAAATGTGTGGGTGTCTAGACTGGGCAGTAAAATAGATAGAGCTGAAGTTTTGGTAGATATGTCTTTTTTTACCTTAAGAGAAACTGAAAGTTACGCCCTTCCATTAGATTATCACTGGGGAACAAATATCTTTTTTTTTTTTTTTTTTTTTTTTTGGTCTATTGAATTAGATTTGACACTCACTTCTATGTACTTTGGGTGCGCTGAGTACAACTTTTTAATCAGTTTTCCTCTATCAGGTCCTGATTTTGATCAACACACCTCCTCTTTCGTCGTATTGATAAAAGTTAGTTTTTTCTCTCAATATTCACCAAGTCTTTTCGCAGCTATTCATTATGAAACTACGTTTTTATCTACGTATTTGTACCTATTGTTATGGATTGGTTTAGTTTGTTTTGTTTTACGGCATATCAACAACCTCAATGTGTTATTTAATGCCGAGAAGATTATTATTGCTGGTAATATTTTTATCTATCTATCTCAGTATATATTAGTTTGGTTTGTTTTATTTTACGGCATATCAATAACCTCAATGGGTTATTTAATGCTGAGAAAATTATTATTGCTGGTAATATTTTTTATCTTTCTATCTATCTATCTACCTCAGTATATATTAGTTTGGTTTGTTTTGTTTTACGGCATATCAACAACCTCAATGTGTTATTTAAATGAGAAGATTATTATTGCTGGTAATATTTTTTCTCTCTCTCTCTATCTCTCTATCTATCTATCTATCTATCTATCTCAGTATATATTAGTTTGGTTTGTTTTGTTTTACGGCATATCAATCTCAATGGGTTATTTAATGCCTAGAATATTTTTATTGCTGATAATATTTTTTTCAGAAATGTGTTGCTGGTAATAATTTCTATTCAAACATTTATTGCTGGTAATATTTTTTTTACAAATTATTTCTAGTATTAAAAGCTATTTTTACTCTTTCCTACAGTTCTGACTCGAATTTGGGGGTTAACTATTTCCACGTCAAAACTTCTTGATCAGAGGCCTTGCTATTGGGCGTAGATTATAGTCTTACCCTGGACGCAGGAGTTTATCGTCATACCCAGGAAGGCCGTTGTTATGTAATTGTTCTATTATGGATACTTTAATATATTATGAAATGGAAAAAGTCTGACAATTATTTTAAGACATATTTTTTTATGTTTATACGTTCTTTTTATGGATACAAATATTTAAGCAAATGCTCTGTTTATAATAAACAATATTAACAACATTTACCGGCCTGAATATCAGAGAAATTTTCATAGAAAATATGCGTCCTTCGACAAGAATCGAACCTGTATTCTATATGGAACCGTCATTTAGCCGGAAGTGCTTTTATCGATTGAGCCACAGAGGATCGTTTTGGTTAGCAAGGTCGATTTTATTGTTTTTAAACCACAATTCTCCATGATTCTCTCACGTATATTCATATCTGCTCGATGCGTATCCAAATGTAAACAAATGACTTCACACATTATGAAATGGAAAATTTTTATGAAACTTTTTTGGACATTCAGGCCGGTAAATGTTGTTTAATACTGTTTATTATAAACAGAGCATTTACTTAAATATTTTATATATAAAAAGAACGTATACACATAAAAAACGTCTCAAAATATTTGTCGAACTTTGTCTATTTCATAATGTGTGACGTCATTTGTTTACATTTGGATACGCATCGAGCAGATATGAATGCATAAGAGAAAATCATGGAGAATTGTGGTTTAAAAACAGTAAAATCGACCTTGCTAACAGAAACGCTCCTCTATGGCTCAATCGGTAAAAGCACTATCGGCTATATGATGGTTCCATTTAGGATAACGGTTCGATTCCTGTCGGAGGACGGATATTTTCTGTGAAAATTTCTCTGGTATTCAGGCCGGTATACTGTTTATTATAAACAGAGCATTTACTTAAATATTTGTATCTATAAAAAGAACGTATAAACATAAAAAATGTCTTAAACCTTTTATAAATAACACCGTAAAATATTTTTTAATTTTGTCATTTTAACCCATTTTAATATTATTAAATTCAGCTAAAAATATCACAGAATTATAAATTTTTCTTGAGTGTTCCTGTTTTCTGTAGAATACTCTACAGAGACAACTGAAATATATAAAAACGATTTGTTTCCGGAGTTAATCAGCCAAATCAATTAGTCAGTGAGTTAATTAAGTTTGGTCATTAATATATATTTTTGAATGGGCATATGATTTAGTGAGTAAATTTACAATCGTGATTTAATAGTTGATTAAATTAATTTATATTGTGCTTACTCATCCGTGTTTCTACTTTCGTATATTGTAAGTACCTATTTTATGATAAGTTCTTATTTCAACTAAAGCGGGACAATTCCACGGTCAACAAATAAGAACATTAATTAACGACATTAATTTTCCTAATGTTATGAATGAACGCGAAAAATGCCTGATTTTCATTCCTGAACTTGACAGAAAAATTTTTTTTTAGACAAATATAAAGCAGATAACTCCGAAAAAATTCTAAAAAATAATAAAAAAGAACTGTAAAGACCTACAAAGAGTTAGGTTGCAATATGAGCGTAAAAAAAAAACATTTTTTTTTTTTAGCAACACTCTTGATCAATTTCCAAGTAATTTAGGTGATGTAAGTGATGAAAAAGAGAAGGGATTCCACCAAAATACCAAATTTATGAAAGAATGGTTCCAACGCCACTGGGATTCCCATACGATGGCTGAATACCTCAAGGGTGTTTAAAAAGAGACCCGCCATGAAGAAGCAAATACGCTAGAATGTCTTGTAAAATATTTGTTGCCACAGTGAAAGCTTCATATCTTTTGGGTTTTTTTTTTATATTTTAAGTCATTTGAATAGCTATAATGTAATTTTACTCTATTTTGTAATGCTTGGATTCATGAAAGTTGAATATTTTTATTTTTTTAAAAAATGACTTAAGTTTTGTCCTAATTTGAAAAATCTAGCAAATGGAACATCGGCTGTTGCCAAGAATCAAGACCTGATAGAGTCAAACCGAGTTGAAATTCGTGTTCAGTGCTCTCAAATTACCTAGAATCAAGCGTCGGGTAGTGATTTTCCAAGCGTAGCTTCTCGACTTGACGGTCGAACTTCTCGACTTGAATGTCGAACTTTCTGCCTCTGAGCAGAAAGTAACCCGGACGAGGTTCCGCCGAAGGGCAGAATCTCGTTCGGGGAGAAATGACCAACCCGATCCCGTTTATACGGGTTATACGGGCATTTTTTGGCCGAGCCTACGGGCTCGGGAAACCCACGATAAACTCGGCCTTGTGCCACATGCAACCCTCGTGTGTGTGTGTGGGGGGGGCTAGATACCAATTTTCCAAGCGTAGCTTAGATGTGGCACAAGGCCGAAAGTAGGGTGCACCCAGTGAGGATCGAACTCACTATTCAGTCGTAATTGTTTCTTTAGGCTTGTCACCCTGCCTTCTGCTCATGCGTGTTTATAGTTGGTAGTCTTGTGGTCACGTGATCGAAGTGTGAGAATGCTTACCATTACACCGCCCAATCAAGCGTCAGATATCATTCAATAAAAGACGTCTTCCCCGGTGTTATCAAGGAATAAAGAAGCGTTATATACACGTTGACAAAATGTTTATAT
>CAHIKZ030000113.1:4297500-4317500 GCA_903632075.3 Acanthosepion pharaonis
CAAAGGAGCGATTCATGGGAAGAAACTTCTTACAAGTGCAAGAGGAAGACGATTCGACCCTGTGTGTGTGCTGTAGAGGTCTAGGCTTTCATGGTCTAAACTAAGAAATATAGCTCATCATAACATTTTCCATAGGAATAGGAAAAAAATAACGAGAGGATAGCGGCATAACCTCGGTGGAAATATTCCATCACCCACAAGGACGCGTAAACGCTTTTGAAACCTGCCACGGCTAGATAGTAAACATTGGATATCCCCAGCCTAGAAATGGTGGTAATACTTCATTTTTGGGTTTACACGAGACTTATGAGGACAGAGCTTGACAGAACGATCAGATACTTTCTAGAGGGATATAATAAGTCAGCCATTGTTTTTTACAGAAGTTTTATCGATGGATTACATATAGGAATTCCATTTGAGATCTTGCTGAACTCGGGTACCCAATGGTCTTTCAAAGCAAAGTTTTAATTTGGGAGAGCAACTTTTCTCAAACTTCTAACCCTTGTGAAACTTTTGGAAAAGCTTTCCTGGTTCAGGAAGCCCTGCTTAAAAATCATGATATGCCGTTATTAATATCCACCTCTTTTATATTTATATCGTCCTTCATGTGGTAATCATACTATATGGACACTGTTGGGGCATCTTGAGGTGGTGTAATGGTTAGCAAGCTTGTCTCGCTAGAACAATTGCGACTGAGTAGTGAGTTCAGTACTTACTGGGAGCCAAATATTTCGGCCTCGGGACACATCTAAGCTACACTTAGAAAATCATTTGGTCCTTGTACCACATCTAAGCTACACTTGGAAAATCATTTGGTTTTCGTGCCACATCTAAGCTACGCTTAGAAAATCATTTGGGCCTTGTGCCACATCAAAGCTACGCTTAGAAAATCATTTGGGCCTTGTGCCACAACTAAGCTACACTTAGAAAATCATTTGGTCCTTGTGCCACATCTAAGCTACGCTTAGAAAATCATTTGGGCCTTGTGCCACATCAAAGCTACGCTTAGAAAATCATTTGGGCCTTGTGCCACAAAAATAAGCTACACTTAGAAAATCATTTTGGTCCTCAGAAACATCTAAGCTACGCTTAGAAAATCATTTGGGCCTTGTGCTACACATCAAAGCTACGCTTAGAAAAAATCATTTGGGCTCGTGCCACATCTATGCTACGCTTAGAAAAATCATTTGGCCTTAGGCCACATCTAAGCCTACGCTTAGAAAACCATTTGGGACATGTGCCACATCTAAGCTACGCTAAGAAAATCATGTGGGCCTTGTGCCACATCTAAGCTACGCTTAGAAAATAACTATATGGACACTGTGCATGCATCCTGTCTTTGAGTGGGTTGTTCAATGATACACGGATCTTCCGCTTACAGGTCCTGTCCGCTGAAGAGTCAAAGCGCTATCACTGTGATCCCATATAGATATAACTAAACACATTTTCTTTGCTTATTATACTTTTAAATAATATAAGCTTTTATTATAATTAGCAAGGACTTTCCAACAATATTCCATAGTAAAATGACTCAAGAATGCATTAGACAATTTATCACTGCTTCTCGCGAAACACCATGTAAGATCGTACGGGAGCCTACGGTGCCGAGGAGCACTGGTTGAGAAATACTGTTTAGAATTCATAGTTTGTGCAGCGATGATGAAGTGAGTTGCTTGTGTTTTGATGGCTTGAATATTATAAACCCTCCCCCTCCACATCATTACCCTGTTGTAGCTAAATCAGAGTATAGATCGGCAGTCTGGCTCTGGTAATAAAGGTTTTGAAGGATTCGACTTTTCTTTACCATACACAATTCAGAGATTCAGATTTAGTTTCCTCTACGATGATTTTACTTATATTTTTCTAATTTGCATTTCGTTTGGTAAATTTTTCTGTATCTATTGGAGAACTTCTGAGGCTTTCTTTGACGTCCTTTAGTGTTATGAGTATTTTTGATTCTGCGAGGAACCCATATATGGTCGATCGACACACGACGTCCGTAGCAAGACTTTACGATGTGTCCTTAAATCATGTTGATCAAAAATTCATACCCGAAGTCAATACAGATTATCCTGAGGATAATGCATTCCATGGAGTCCATGAATGAGTCAAAAGTGTCAAAAAAGCCATTCAAGGTAACGATCACGAAGTAATTATGTGTTTAGAAGAAGCATCGTACCCAACACGTGCCGTGTGATCACAACCCACAGAATTATATGACCACTGCTACGAACTGGAAAGATATTCGGTTACCTTTATTTGAAACACATAGACTACATCTTGATCAAGAAGGAAATTAATGAATCCGCAAAAATAATAAGACGATCATGAAATGAAAGTTATCATGTATGGCCAACTCTTTAGAATTACTTATGTAGGTGACTCCTAAGGGCTCTATACTTGGTCCGACATTGTTTTTAGTTTTCATTAACGACCTTTTCGGTAGCTTCAAGTCTCAACTTGTTATCTACGCTGATGACTTTATCATTTACTCCTGTCTCGATACTAAGTCTGATCAGTTCAACGTGGTCAAAATGGTAGCCGACGCCAAAGACGTCTTTCGGACTGTTGTTAACTAGTTCAAAAATATCTTCTTAATTTTAACGCTTCCGAAACTAATCTGCTCTCTGTTAATCATCTGAGAGACCCTTTATCTCTCTCCCATCAACGTGGCTGGTGTTAACCCACAGGAGAGTGGCGTATTGCGCCTTTTCGATCTAACGTTCTCGGTTGACATGAAGCGGAAAGCTTATATTGAATCTATTGCTAGGTTAGCTGCTAAGAATATGGATTCACTTTATCATGCTAGACAATGTTTCTCTCCAGAATCTATCGTCACTGTTTAGAATATTGCTGCTACATATGATTCGGTGCTCTTGGGGTATATCCAGAGATCCTTGATAAAATCCAAAGAAGAATCAGAAATATTATTGGTCCTGATCTGGTGGCTCGGTCTCAGTGAATTTCCTACCGCCGTAAGGTCGTTTACCGGTGCCTTTTCTATAAATACTTTCAAGGTAATTGTTTGGATAAGTTCCTTCTTATTGTACCTAGGCTTTATGAATTTAAGCGAAATGCTAGATTGGCGATGAGATTCCGTCAATTTATAATTGAGTTGGCTAGATGTAACTGTAAATTCTATGCTAACACTTTCTTTTCTTACACTTTTTGCTCGTGAAACTCTCTTCAAAATTCTTGTTCTCTAGCCAAATTTAAGGCAATGTCAATCGATATCTACTGTTTTCCTGATTATTCCTCTTTTACCTTCGCTTCTTAACACCGTTTCTGTTTTCGAATTCTTCAATACCCAGCGACACCTTCTGTCTTAATGGCTTGACTGCCTTGGGTGGGGTGAAATCATTATAAACACAGAGTCAAAGAAGGATGCGTTTTCTCACTAGATTTATTTAACCCTTAAAGAGGGACGATCCGAACAGAACTGTGAAGCCGACGGGAATTTAATATTGGTTGGCATAATACAGGCTGCGACAGAAAAGCGGTCCACAAAATGGTTTACAAAAAGACCAAGTTAAATAGTATTAAAAATTTGATGTCTAGACCAAGGGTGGTATTTTTTATTCATTTGGTTTTTTAAAATGACAACTTACAAATGGTGGCCTGTATTAGCTATACACCATTGTAGGCGACATCTAAAGTTTTCCATTAACCAGAAGTCAGAGCGCTTCGTCGTGTTCCAGGTGTATTACTTTTTAAGCGTTGAACCTGTGGCTCTCATACTTTCTAACCATAGCAGTATCGATTTTCTATCCGGACGATCCTCACCCTGAGGAAATATGGAATGATCACGAAAGCTGTGTTATAATTAGAGATTCACCAGTTTAAATAAAGACGATTCAGCAGTTTACGCACGGTGCTAGAGACGATGGTACTGATGCTATCTGGCAATAAATGGTTAGATGAAGACATGAAGTGGAAAGCTTATATTATGGCAACACTAACAACACACAGGTGACAGTTTAAAATGCGTGAGGTGTTTCTGCTGCACCCTGCATATCTATAACTCGGTTAGATAAGAGATGAATTCATTTTTTTTCTGCAGGGAGTTAATTTGAACTCGCCATGTCGATTTAATTTCTTGTGTCAATAACCGGTGGACCAACCACACCCATTTTTGAAGATACCTGGGTTAAATTAAATCGAAAAGCTGAATTTATCGAAACTTCTTGCGATAAAATAATTGGGATATTTTTTTTTTCTTTTAAAAAAAGAAGATATAAGCAGGGAAAGACAGAAATAGATAGTTAAGAAGCAATTACGATATATGTGTTTGTTATTAATTGAAAGGTCGTCTTGGTGCAGCCAAGAACTTTGCTTCCCCTTCACACACACTCACACACACACACACACACACACATACACACACACACACGCATATATATATATATATATATATATATATATATATATATATATATATATTGTTGGTCCACCCTTTTTTACACAAATGGACTCACCCAGTATATACATATACTACGGCTACGTGAAGACCTGAGGAAGCAAGACCGAGAGTCGAGTCCATAGCGACAAAGTAAAAGGTTGTAGGTAACCGGAAGAGTGAGGGTGAGGTAACAGCGTTGTAGGAGTCACAGCGATCGAGCACGTAGACTCATTAAGAAGTCATACAGCGATACCAAAGACTGTATATATATATTGCTACTAACCCGTATTTCTGAAACTACTAACCTGCTTTAGCATTTTGTATTATTTCGTTAATACATTATTTTCCTATATTCATTCCTAGCGTTTGTTATTTATTAGTACCGGATTTCAACCGAAAACATATATATATATATATATATATATATATATATATATATATATATAATATATATATATATATTCAATCTGCTTGTCTGAATCATATTCAGGAAGCGAGAGCAAGATCTAAAAGGTCAGCCAATCTAACAGTGATCTCATCTCAGAATCCTCACACTTGCTACATATCAATAAGCTGTCAGATCCTCATACGTCGAAACCGACGGGAGAGTCCATTATATATATATATATATATATATATATATATATATATTCAATCTGGCTTGTCTTTGAATCATATTCAGGAAGCTAAATAGCAAGATCTAAAAAAGGTCAGCCAATCTAACAGTGATATCATCTATAGAATCCTCACACTATATACATATCAATAAGCTGTCAGAAAATAAAAGATCCATTATTAGAGACAATGAATGCTTTGTTTTATTTAATAATTAAAAAACAAAGCGATAAAATAATTTTGAGGAGAAAAAAAATCAAAAGGAACAGACAAATTACAACGACCAAAAACGTTACACAAAGAAGATTTGCGGGACCCCATCTAAAGTCTCTTCTCTTCTAAATTTTTTTATATATATATATATATATATATATATATATATATATATATATATATATATATATAAGATATATTTATATATATATAAATTTAAAAGAACATAATGCATTTAACGGATGTTAGATTTCATTGAAAAATACATCCCTACCCCTACCAAAACGTAACTAATAACTGATACATCAAAATACAGACATAATGAATACGCAAACACCCCCTTATGGTTGAATTGTTTTCTCTGTATCCTTGAATCGTGAATTATGATTTTGCTGTGTCTTTAAAACCCAGTAATTTTAAAAAGTTACCCAAAAATTCGCTTGAAGATGAAATGAAATAATGTCTTTAATTTAATTACAAAATTAAATTCGAGCTTTAACTTCCATTTTTGAAACATGGTTAGAACTGTGTAGCGAAAAAAACATATTTTAAATCAATTAATTTTAATATATATATATATATATATATATATATATATATATATATATATATATATATATGATTATTTTTTAAACGTTATTCTAAATGGATTCTCATATTTGAGTAAATGCTCTATTTTTAATTTATTTATTGAACTGTCTATTTATTTATTTATATTTACCGGTCTGAGTATTCGAATAGTTTTGTTAGAATATAAATAAATATATTGTTTATCAAGTAAATAAAAACAAGGCATCTACTCAGATGTGTCTATCTATTTAAAATAACGTTTAAACCAAAAATTAAAACAAATATGTCGGATTTAATCCAGTTCCTAAAAAAATGTCTTTGTTTAAGTTAGGGTACGGAAGAGATCAACTATGTATATTTCGAGGATCGGGAAGATACGTGTTCAAAAATCAGTGAGCGAAATAAAGGGTTTAGTTCAACATTCGAACAACCTGAAGAAGGCCGGAGCGTACAACGGCCGAAACGTTGTAATAAATATGGCGACGAAGACGAGGACAATAGTCCGAATAATGTAAATAGTGTACATGAAATAGATATGATTAAAAGAGGATAGTTAATAACAGAATTGGATATATACGATGAAAGAGGGAATAATTCCCGAGGGTTTATAAAAATCAAATATTATTGTCCGTATGTTTTAAGATAATTATAAAAAGAGAGATATATTTTCAGATGGGCTGAAATATATTAATAGGCTGAACTATATTAATAGGCTGAAATAGATATAATCAGAAGCAGAGGAATAGATAATTACTTACTAAACGAAGTTTAATTGTGGCACAAAGCCGAAGGTATGGGGTACCCAGTGAGGATCCAACTCACTACTTGGTCGTAATTGATTTACGGAGACAAGCTTAGTAACCATTCCACCAAGTCAAAGTTCTCAGACTTTAAAAAGCAGGTAGATAATAAGGGTAAGAAAGAAAGAAAGCAAACAGGCAAGCAAGCAGGAAAGAAAGAAAGAAAGAAAGAAAGAAAGAAAGAAAGAAAGAAAGAAAGATAAATGAAAAAAAGAAAAAAAGAAAGAAAGAATATCTCTTGTGATGTTACCGTCACATCACAAGACATCTTTCACCAAAATTACATCAAATAGAACTCTGTGAGTGGTGGTCTCCCGTTGAATCAAATCTGCGCTACTCGCTCATGTAACCCGAGGGTTGAGATCATTGGAAACATATCAACGGATAAGAAGGGAAGGAACGAAGGTTTAAGTTTCGCCATTGGAGGATGACTTCATTGAGATCTGCTAAGTTAGTCTCACACAAGGCAACAACACTTGAACGCCCACAATTGTTGATCTTGTTCCATACTGCCAGTAGTCTTGGCATCTAAATGTTTCTAACAGCAATTATTTTCATAAAGTAGTTTTTTTAATTTTTTTTTTTACTAAATGCCTCTTAATCTTTTAGCAGCACTTAGATTAGGAAGAAGAAAAAAGAATTTACTCTCAACGAACTGTAAACGTGCCATATTTTCTTTATTTATCTTACAGAATTTAAACATAATACAAATGAGTGGATAGTATAAGTTATTGGCGAGTATATTGAAATCGGCGAACTGCGTTCAAATTCCGGTAGATTTTTTCTTTTTTTTTTTATTTGGATCACTTTGTGCTAAACCCAATGTGATGAGCATGAATAGGCCTTAATAGAGCTATGCGATAAATAGCAATGCAAACTGAGTTCTCTTGAACTCCGTTGGCAACCGGTCTATGAGATGACCAACATTTAATCCAAACCTAAAATCTAAATCTTTTAAATGGGTGAGCTCCATCACGTTATCTTTCGTTAGTTACCGCTACGGTTACAATACATGAGGTGCAATTACAACACTAGCATGGCCGCGCTCCATCGACCCCAGTGTAAAAGAATATAGTTCCAAGAACATATGCTCAATATTCATCTACAGTCTCAAGTACAAACCATTAATATTTGATTAATTTTGAATAATTTAATCTGTTTAAAATTTAGTTCATCCTCTTATGGGTTATTTCTAAACATTTTGATCGCAATTTTATTGCCTTCGAACACATATAAAATGTATTTGTCTATATTTCCGAGATGAGGAATTATGTACACTATTTACATTATTCGGACTATTGTCCTCATCGTAGTTGCCATATTTATTACAACGTTTTCAGTGTTGTTATTTATAATAAAGGGATCAGTTCGACATTCCAATCACCTGAAGAAGACCGGAGCGTACAACGCCCGAAACGTTGTAATAAGTATGGCGACAAAGATGAGGACAATAGTCCGAAAAATGTAAATAGTGTTGTTGGTCATTTTGTAACCAAATTTACGGTTGGTAATTCTATATGTAACAAAAAAAGAAACTTGTTATTTTTAGTATAAAATGTATATTTATATTTATATAATGTTTGTTTTTTTTTTTTTTTGTGGATTCACTATTTGGTCAGAGCTGGAATCAGAACAGGTGCTACCCCCGCGAATCGTATGCGAAGCGTAAACTAAGTAATATTTAACAGATGCGCATTCATTTGAAATAAGTCAATAACAACGGTAATGAACAGACAGACAAAAATAGCATGAACATTTTTTCTACAAAAGCCAAATGCACGTCACTATAAACAAGATGAATTTTCACTTAGTAATATCATAAAGAAATACGCTACCCTGTTGGCCCGAACAAAAAATTAATTATCTACTACAAAAAAGTTAAAACCGCTAAACCTATCTTTAAAAATAACAGCACACCTGCAAAATCTAAACTACAACGAACGAACATTATTTACGAGTCCAAATGCCGCTTAAGTAACTGTGTTCCTGATCAAAATAATTATATCGGTCACACTACTACATGCCTATCCAGACAACTTACGTTACACCTATCCGACTACAGCTCCATCAGAAGTTATTTAAACACACACACACACTCACGAGACACCATCCAAAACATTCCAGTAGAAAATACAAGCAAATTAACCTAATCCATATGCAAAAAAAGATTTTTAAAAAATGGAAGCATTAATGATAAAAAAAGGGAAAAGCCAACGCTATATAA
Organism: Acanthosepion pharaonis; assembly: GCA_903632075.3. Classification (NCBI taxonomy): domain Eukaryota; kingdom Metazoa; phylum Mollusca; class Cephalopoda; order Sepiida; family Sepiidae; genus Acanthosepion; species Acanthosepion pharaonis. Next base: position 4,306,322 of record CAHIKZ030000113.1, read on the forward strand.
TATTAATTACGAACACGACCACATTTTGATGTCTGTGTTCGGAAAATAGAAAATAAAAATAAATTAATAAAATAAAAATAACTTCCCAATAACATCTAGATACACACACACAACTCATACATGCAGTTAAAAAGTAAAAATAAAATCATCCTAGATACTGACTAAAAGTATAGCTGAAAGAATTACAGAACATTTGGACAGTTTTTATACACTTTGTGTCCAGAAAAGAAAACACTTGTTAGAACACAAGATAAATTAAATAAAAAAACTTAATCACAGTACCTTGTCTGTAGTCTTTAATAAAACATGTATATAAGAAGAGTTCAATACTTTAATTCAATTTAATTTTAATAATTATATTGAGGTTTTGGCCTAGTTTTTGAAACATGAGAATTCTTATGTAACGAAGGAATCATATTTTTCTAAAAATATTTTTCTATAAAATAATATATATATATATATATATATATATATATATATATATATATATATATATATATATATGGGGGTGTAACAGCAAAATTGTTCAAATCGTGCTACAGCAAAATTTCCAGTTGTTATATTAAGCTTTGAACCGCAGTATCTTAAAAATGTTGAAATATATCTGGAATTCTATATTGGACTCTACTTTGAACAATTTTTCTCTAAGTTGAAAAGATGTTCCCTTGTGCTGTTATGATCCCTTGATCCAGTTTTTCCCTCTACTGTTCCCTCTTTTTAAACCTTTTCATCGTTCTCTTGATGGTTCTTGAATGGACATTGAAGACGGGCGCCAAAGCATGAATGTTGGTACCATGACTGAAGGCCTGAACGATATTTTCCCTGTCACCATTGCTCATTTGGGAAGACATGGTGGGGCTGACACAAAATGATTTTAAACCTTTCTCTTTCTAGCTGAGTAGCCAAGAAGTTTTTCAGTGATTCTTACGACAAATGGTGTCAAGGTGGCTAAACCTCTGTCCCCAATAGATGTTACTGCCTTTTCAATGACAAGTTCTGATGTTTTTTTGTTTTTTTTGCTCGTTTAATAAGGGTGGTGACTTTCAATTAGTTTCGTCTCTCCAATTTTCTTCATAACTGTACCACAAACACATACACGCAATACATATATATATATATATATATATATATATATATATATATATATACAGTGTAACCCAGATATAAGAGAAACCCGGATATAAGAGATATTTTCTCTGGTCCCAAATTAGAGCTTGTATATAAAATAGACCAAACCCGGATATAAGAGAAACCCGGATATGAGAGACTTCTCCGGTCCCGACAACTCTCTTATATCCGGGTTACACTATATATATATATATATATATATATATATATATATATATATATATGAAGAAATATAGTTTTAAAAGTGTGCTATATTTACGGGATAAAGTGTTCAATATCAGAGATAGAGCGTATGTAAATGTAAATATAAAAGTGAACATTGAAGTCAACACTCAGAGGTGACAGGCTGTTTCCTGCTAGACGCAATAGTCAGGCCGCCCGATTGCGTCTAGCATGAAACAGCCTGTCATCTGAGTTTTGACTTCAATGCTTAACTTTTATACATACATATATATTATATATATATATATATATATATATATATATATATATATATATATATATATATATATATATATATATTAAACATGGAGTTGGAGAAAGTGAGAATAAGAGTAAAGAGAAGTGTTTGAGAAAAGGATAAAGAGAAGGACAGGGATCAATTACATTTGAATATTTGAAGGTTACAGCTATCAGGAAAGCAAGTGATAGGAAGGGAGTTCCACTGTCGGAAGGTGCAAGATAAGAAGTGGTTGGAGTAGAAGAGATGGCTACATTTAGCCGTTTCGACAGTGGAAGTATGGGACCGGGATGACAACCTCATAGCATGCCAAAATTCATGCCATTTTGGGAACCAGTGAAGATAGCTCGTCGGAGCAGTGGCCACGAAATTATTTGTAGAAAAGACAGCGAGAAGCCACAGAATGTCTCTGAGATAGCGACTGCACGCGGGATAACAGGTCAGGTCCAACTACATTTCATATCCGTCTCTGGATTTTGTGTAGGACCTCGAGATGAACAGCGGAAGCACCATACCATATATGGCAGCAGTATTCCAGGCGAGGAATTATGGTTGATTTTTAGATTAGGATGGACTCCGGCGAGAAGAAGCTTCTGGCACGACAAAGAGAACCAACTTTCCTTGGGGTAGATAAAGCTATAGATTCAGTGTAGGTATTCCTCTTCATGTCAGCAGTCAGCGTGAGACCAAGCAGGCGCAGAGAGCCGTTCTTGTGGAGTTTAGGCATCAGCCATTCTGATAGGAGTCAGGGAGGGTTCTCAGTGGTGGGTAACTGAGAGCAGTTTCGTTTAGAGGCATTAAAGTTTACAAGCCATTTCCTCTCCCAGTCAGCTACAGATTGGAGATCCTTCTTGAGACCTACGGCCAGGATACTTTTGACAACGATGCCGGATCTACTATTAAGGCAGCAGTAAATAGTAGTGCCATCAGCGTTGATGCCAACTAGGGAGTTGATGATATCAGGAAGATCGTTGGTGAAAATCAGAAACAGTGTAGGACACAGGATAAAATCTTGGAAAACACCAGCGTTGATATATATCCGAATACCAGGTTGGTATAGATTGAATAAAATTTCAGCAAGCAAAAACACTATATTTAAAAATACAGAATAGAGAGAATAATAATTATTTAAATATTATGACATAAGTATGTTATAACATCACAAAATGGCTATTTTTGTAGTGATGTTATAACATACATATCTGATAATTTTTAAAATAAATATATATATATATATATATATATATATATATATATATATATATATATATATATGGCACCATTTAATGAGGCAGAAAAAGAAAAGAAAGAAAAGAAGAAAAGGAGAGGCAAAGGACCGAATCGTAGATGATAAGCAGAGAACACACACGGCTAAGAGGCAATGGATAAAGGGATATTTTGATAAGTAACAAATGGCGAAAGAGTGTCATTACAATGACAGGGAAATTCTGAGTAAAATGAAAGGGAAAGAAAGAAAGAATCAGATATGTTTTGGCGTCGGCTGTGTTATCTAAGGATATGAAAACAAATTATTGGTACGGGAAGGCATCTTATTATCAACTACAGGCCCACTACTGGCCAAAGAAAAATTCAAATGAAAATGTTATTTCGATAAGTGACGAAAAACAGGCAACTAAAAGGACTTTGGATAGATAGGAAAAATTAATTGTATCAAAGCTGTCTGTCCATTGACCGAATTCTTTCGACGGAACATCCTTGGTCTGCGATAATAAAATCATGTTATCAGAAATATGTACCGAAGGGAAATGAATGGGAATTTAGAAATGTCTTTTCGGGGCGACGTTGGCCGTGTTAAGAAGACCACCCATTCGGATAATTAGCGATAAAATACCTGACGAAAACCACGTGTAGAACAAGAGTTATGACCGCCATTGTTCATATTGTCCCGTTTGCGGCTAGAGAAATGATAACGGCGATTAAGAGGAAGAAAAGGAAAAGAGAAGAGATACTTTTTTTTAGTTAAGCAAGATATTTATTTTTCTTCCTGAAACAAAGCCGCGGATTCGTCCACGCCCGACTAAGACATCATTGGTCAAGTGGTGATCACGTGACGCACGAAGGAGGAGGAAAGATAATTTTTTTTTACTTAAGCAAGATATATTTTTTTCCGAAACAAAGCCACGGATTCGTCCACGCCCGACTGAGACATCATTGGTCAAGTGGTGATCACGTGACGCACGAAGGAGGCTGTCGCCGCCTCATACAGAGTGTAGGTATGAGAAGCTGCTACGAAGAAGTGGGGAGGGCAGTTCACGCCCTCTGAAGTATGGTGAGAAGGTGGGAGTGAGGAAAGGTTCCGAAAAATGGAAAAGAGTGGAAAATCCCTAACCAGAAATAAAAGAGGTGGATATGTATTTAGAATTATCGAGGAACCCCCGACGCCGACAGACCCACCCCGGTTTTGGTCGGCGTTCATATAAGAGAAGCCACAACGAGTAGAAATCAGTTCCAGTAAGTTCAGTTCCAGAAAAGTTTGAGTTGAGTCTCCAGTTGAAGCCGCCTCGCAGATAGCTGACAAAGATTCACGCAAATTCCGGACTCCTCTTCAACCCAAGAACAATTATTTTGAAGAGCGACTTAGATCCAGACCACCGAAATAAGTTTTTTTTCGACTTTCGTCCGAAGACACACCGAAACACAAATTTCTTAGAGAGCAACAACTTGAAGCGTTAAAACTTGCCTAACGGAAAACGACGTGTCACATTCCATAGAACGGGTCGGGAGATAGATGCAGTCCTATGTATCGAACAACTAGACATAAAGTTTGTTACCTTTTTCTTTGATACTTTGAACTTTTGAGTTTTCATTTTATTTTCTTTTATGCATATTTGTGTGGTATCACCCCCGTTGAACTCGGTTTGCATTACGGCCCCAACCACTGTTTGATTTCGTCTGTCTAAGATCAATTCACAACGTGGGTAGGCAGACTGGGGATCAATGCAGTTACCTTGGTAACCAGGCGTTGGAAGCGAGTTGGGAACCACGAGGCTGATATCAAATCTAACCAGATTCCCACCCGAATCACCAAAAGGTTAGAACGTCACATTTGGGTTCCGCGACCGATACCAAGCCAGTTGGTCGTCACAGGACGAGACAACACGACTGATGCGACAGGCGGACGTCACGTTTGGAGCAACGACACCCGAACGGAGCAGCGAGGAGCGAACGGCTGGCGCCGCGGCGAGGACGTCACAATTGGTGCTGTTTAGGGACGTCACAGTTGCTGCCGTGGTAGATCAGGATAGAATGTCACAGTTGGCGCTCCGACCAGGGGGCGACGTCACACACACACACACACACACACATATATATATATATATATATATAATGAGATTGGGAACAAATAGTAAACGTTTATGAATTAGTCAATATCTAGAACAATCAATCATAATCAAGAAAAGAATGTGGTCAGCATGGCAAACACTATTTTGTTGATTGCATTATGGTGGTGTTTTTGGAAAGCTAGAATTCAAATTCAGACAAACACATATCGTATATCGGATGTGAAGTAACATTATCCAAACCTTCACTGCACCAAAAATAATGGGATAAATATTCCATACGTAGTATTATTATTTTATGCGCATAAATGTATGATATATATATATATATATATATATATATATATATATATATATATATATAGTCGACTCTCCCGTCGTATTCAACGTATGAGGGTCAAGCAGATCAGTTCCCAGGAAACCGACATTCCGACAAAAGCTCATGAGACCACTAATAATATCTATCTATCTATCTATATATATATATATATATATATATATATATATATATATATTAACAATGGGTAGTGTGTGAGTGAGGGGATATCAAATATATACGATTGGCGATTTTTTGTTGCTTCGTTTTGTTGTATTTTTCCAGAAAGGAGATTTGTTTTTCTTTCTCTGGTTTTCCTACATCTTTCCTTTATATATTTTATGTATATTTATATATACATTTTTATCATTTAAAATGTCCGCTTGTAAACTGTAATACACATCTATATCTATCTATCTATCTATCTATCTATCTATCTATCTATCTCTCTCTCTCTCTCTCTCTCTCTATATATATATATATATATATATATATATATATATATATATATATATATAATCAGTGTTTAAAAAAGAGTTTTTAGTGAATGCACACCGGAAGGAAAAAGTGTCAAAAACATATAAAATAGCATAGCTTTTTCGTAATCGTTAGGCGGTCGGCAGCTAGAGTGCGAAAATGGGATCCTTTATTCCCCCAGGCAAAGCTAAGATGAAAAAAAAAACATATGGGCGTTGTGTGCACACTATGCATACACCGATCATTCTCTCCTGGACTGGAGAAAAGAACCCATCGAGCCAATATCAAAATAAAGCCGTAATTTGTGCATTTGTGGGTCCGGATCTATTTGCTTAAATGCGTAGGACCGCGACCGCATTGTTTCTTGTGGCATTTAGCACATCATCCATAATATATATATATATATATATATATATATATATATATATATATATATATATATATATATATATATATATATATTTGCGGTGGTGGGCTATGATTGTGTGTTCACCGCCCTATTTTGTTATCTATCTTTTAAAATTATGTCAAAATATTTCTTGATAATGTTGTATATTATTTCATTAAACATGTTAAAATTTGTCAAAAGACATTTAAAAAAAATATCACTGCAGTACCTAATTTTAAAATTAAATATAAAGTATTTAATTTTAAATTTAATGAATTAATTTTGGTGTCATTTTAAATAACACGGTTGAACTTTATTGTAAAAGAACATTTGGCTAATTAAAACAATTTAAATTAAAACAATATTTATTTAGCTTACGTAGAAATACGAAAAATCACTTTTCCAGTCATCAACACCATTTTCTGACACCTATCGTCAAGCGATATAAACTTATTTATTTTATTTTTTTAAATTAACAAATAAAAATTCTTACTTCTCATTAAACCAGAAACTGTTAATTTATTTTTTCTTGTCACCAACAGTGGTCATGACAGTTGCCCGGATATTACTTATGGGGGGAGGCATCAAGTCTAATGGAGAAGGTTGGCAAGTCTGAAGCTGATCCGTTAGGTTAAAGTGTATTTTCTCAAATTAAAATGAGTTCACATCACATTTACTGATGGTTGAGGGTGAGAAGGCAAATAATTTTCCGGGGACACAGAGTGAGGTTTTCTTTTTCCTTCTTCATCTTGGCGATTAGCCAGTATATTGGACTTCATGTCCTGGTTCCCAAGTCACCCTTCGCCATTGAAACGTTTATCAATCTAACATGTTTCACTTTTCATCAGAGATATGAAGAAAAAAATAACGAACGAATTATGCTATTTTTATTTATGCATTCTTTGATTTCCATTGGTTAATCATATTTCTTTCGCATGCGAGCTGTTAAACAGACGTTAGTATAATTTATAGCGTTCCGTATCAAGGAAAGCAGACGTGTTTCTTCGAAGCTCTAAGAAATTCAGTGATTGCCAGCCGAACAGAAAAACCGTATATATTGGTTTATTTATGTAAGTGTATAAAAATTCTAGTTTATCTATGTGGGATTTATTTAGATGATAATGTCTTTTCGTAAGTGTGTGTATGCATGTAAATTATCCATGGCACGTAAACCCCTTATTTAAATGTTGAACGGCCCATGATCGTGCTATTCTTAACCTTGTAACTTTTATCTTTGGCCTTAAGGATATATACCTTTCATTACAGACACACACACACACTCACTCACACACACGCGCGTGTGTGTGTATGTGTGGGTGTGTGTGTGTGTAATTTGATATATACTGTAAGAATATATATTAAAAGCAAAATCTCTTTGCCAGAGTTCTAAGGAAGCAATAAAACTCTTTCGTGGATTTTCGGTGGCGTTCTCTTTACCTTCGAATGAATTAAGATCGCTTGCATTTACCAGCGACCACTAAAGTGAATGCGAACATGGAAATGTCGGCAACTTCGATTATTCCAAAATCCGTTCTTCAACGAAACAAAATCGACCAGCGGAATCTAAGACGTCCTTCTTTTAAAGATTAGTTGCCATCTTGATTCTTCTAGCCACATCTGACAATGACTTCTCGATGTGTGCGCGCATGCGTGTACGTCTGCGACAATGCGCGGCGACCCTTTCAGATAATTTGATAGCATCACGTGGTCGGATAATCTCTTTATTAGTAGCCAATACCAGATTAATCTGATGCATTATCTTTTCGCTGAGTGATGATTGGTAAGTTAATTATTTGCCTTTATAAGTACTTCATTATCAAGCTTAATCTCTCGTTCCAACGACGGTGCTAAAGACAGTAATCACTACAGTAATTTATACACATTCTTAGTCTTAGAAAAATGGTAAGAACGCTAGGAATGCAATGAAAACCTATTAAATATTACGTATTCTTGGTCTTCAATCACGTTACCCCAAGTAGGCAATAAAGCCACTGAGACACAAATAAGTTACTGAGTATGAGAGAATATGAGAAAAAAAAAGATCATTTTTAATTTTTTAATCAATTCACCAAAATCAAGGCGATAATGGCACTAAGATGCAGTGGGCTCTTGGGAATGAAAGAAAATGAGAAAACTTTAGAAGGACACAGAAACACGATCCTAAACAGGAAAGAAGTGAGAAAACTCTACAAATGATCGCGGAGGAGTGTAAAGCGGACGATAGGCGAATTTATCTACGCCTATTGAGGAAAAAATAGTAAATAAAATTTCAGGGTTTAGTGGGAGACGTTAAAAAATAGATTGGAAGTGGGCTTCAGAACTAAGCGGAAAGCCAGTCCTAAAATGACACAGTGGATACATTTCTACTGCTCTTAAAAAGACCGGGAAGAAGTGTCAAGGTGAGAAAAATAAAAGAACAGCAATTAAGTAGGTATATTGTGGCGATTGACATTGAATCAATATTACCTGGACTGCAAGAAGTCGGAAGAGATTTCGACAGGAGAGAAGTGCGATAAAAGAAAATGTGAGCATAGAACTTACGGTTATATGTAGGCATTTCAGCTGTAAAATGATGAGACCTAACAGCCAATCGAGTAGTACGCTTACTAGGTACCAAAGCGAAAATCTCTTCATAAAAACAATCATGAATAAGAGGTGACTGAAAAGTACCTCCCTATTTTACGTACGAGGCTCATTAAATAAATAAGGTGAATTTTTCGGTATAAGGACTTCTATTACAGATAGAACTTTACTTTTTTTATTTTTATTTTTTTTTGTTTTACTTCTTTTTCACATGGATTTAATTTCTTTTGCAGATTAAAAAAAACAAAAACTTTGAGAGTTTTGGCGATTAATAAAGATGGCCTACCAAGAAGCATGCTCCAGGATTGAACAGCGGTCAGTTATCAAGTTTTTGGTAACTGAAGGGTGCAAACCAGTTGAAATTCATAAGAGAATGTCAACTGTGTATGGTGCCACATGTTTCAGCCCAAAAAATGTCTACAAGTGGGCTAAATTGTTTAAAGAAGGACGGAGCAGTGTTGAGGATGAAGACAGGCCTACAGAAGTGAGGTCTCCTGAGGTGATCGAATCAGTCAATGACCTCATTCAGTCTGACAGAAGAACTACTGTGAACTGCTGAGGCAGGTCAAGAAAGACATAAAGAACAAACGCAGGGGTCATCAGTCAGGAGGAGTCATCTTGCATCATAACAACGCAAGGCCTCACACAGCAGCCTAAACGGTGCAGACCATCAACGAGCTGGCCTGGGAACTGCTCCCTCATCCCCCCTTACAGCCCAGACCTTGCCCCTTCAGACTTTCACCTGTTTGGTCCCTTGAAAGCGTTCACGAGAGCCACGAAGTTTAAAAGTGACGATGAAGTCAAAAGTGTTGTGAGCGACTGGCTGAGACATCAGTCCGAAGATTTTTATGCTGAGGGAATACGGAAACTTGTGCACAGATGGGAAAAGTGTGTGACAGTGCTGGGAGACTATGTTGAAAAATAAAAAAATGTAAGCTTCTATCTGTATAAGTCCTTATACCGAAACATTCAACTTATTTATTGAATGACCCTCGTATAATAGACTCTCTCGTTTAACTATAATTTTTACCAGGTGAGAGAGTCCATCATACATAAAATAGGGAGGTACTTTTCAGACACCCTGTATATTCTTAGAGCATACACTGAGAAGGTACGTACCTTACGTTACCGCTGTGGAAAAGTGACTGAACACAAATAAGAATGTAAATAATTCTTAGTAAATTATCTTATGAATGAATTGCTCTAGTATGATAGTAGGAACAGAATATGTCTACATAAGGAGAAGATGACATATTTACATTGTTTTATAATTGAAACCAGAATGTGGAATTAAAATAACCATCCAAATTTCAACAATTGACATGGTAATTGCTCTGATGAGCTGTTCTCACTGGTTCCCAGACTCCATGAATTCAAGCGCCCTACGAGGCTGGCATCCCGCTCCCACTCTTACACTGTAGAAACTTTTAAATGTAGCCGTCTCTTCTAATCCAATGGCTTCATACCTCGCACCTCTCGCCTGTGGAACACCCTTCCCAATTACTGTTTCCCTGAGAGCTATAATCTCCAACTATTCAAATGTAATGTCAATCGACATCTACAGTTACCTTGATCTATTCACTATCTCTCTCCTCATCCTTTCTTCTATCTCTCCTATCAGCTCTTGCGCCAAATCTTCTGCAACCCCCTAATTGTCGTAACTGTTCTAGCGAGACAAGCTTGCTAACTATTACACGGTCTCGAGGTGCCCAATTCCGGAAATGACACTCTTTCACATCAATGTCTTAAAATTTTGAATTCTCATATTTCGATCAATATTATAATTAAACTCTTTCTTAATAATGTCTCAATATTTTGAATTCTTGTCAATTTAAGGTAAGCCCATTCAATTTTTTTTTTTCAATTTTTAATGTTATAATCCTTCAGTAACTATAGCATCATGGCTCTCCACCGCTTTCTTTTATTTATTACATGTGAATACATCCGTGGAACACTGAATAGTTTTCCCTTAACTTAAACATCATTTTGTATACTGAGTTTTCTTTCTCTTTTCCTTACTCCCACAGTCTACCCTTCTATTTTACCCATAGAATGGGGGAAGGAGAAGCGACGGGTACATAACTTTCTGAAGGTGATTGGCGTTAAAGTGAATGTTAAGAAACTAGACTGGAATTTGAACTCGGCTGGACATTTCGATTTTTCTGTGATGAGGTCCCTTTTAAACATGCTGTCGGTATTTGTGTAAACACGAGGAAAATTCTAAGCAAGCTTACCTCTCAGGAGGCTGAGCCTGGCTAGGATTTAGCGAAAGATGATCGTATTGTTATCCACTTTCTGAATCAGATAAACCTTCGACAATCTGTGAAACAAATTGTAAAAAAAAAGAAAGAAAGACTGAAGGAAAGAAAGACTGAAAGAAAGAAAGAAAGAAGAGAAAAGAGAGAAGACTACAAAACCTAAGGATTTGTAATAATTTAATCTCACGTTCGCAATGGGTTTTTCCAAGTTCCCAATAACGAATACAGGGTAATATTCGTTTTCGCGCGGCGAACGTGTGCATGGCT
>CAHIKZ030000113.1:4322500-4360000 GCA_903632075.3 Acanthosepion pharaonis
AATTCAAAACTAAGCCATCTACTAGGCTTATAAACCCTACTAGACCTGAAATCGGTAGAATTAGTAAAACCATCTTGGAAAGGACCAACCACTCCATAAAATACACCCTTGGACTACTACAGTGGATTAACACAGCTGATGTTATCAACTGGTTTAATAACATCCGATATAAGGACAACTGTCCTTTCATACAGTTCCATATTAACGATTATTATCCCTCTATATCGAAGGATCTTTTCACTTTGGCCTTGGATTTCGCCCGGGAATACTCTAATATTTCTGAGAGTGAAGTGGACATCATCGTGAAATGCCGAAATTCTGTTCTAATCTACAAGGATGAACAGTGGACCAAAAAGTCTTGCAACAACAATTTTGACATTTCGATGGGTTCTCTGGATTCTGCTGAAGCTTCTGGCCTGGTTGGATTATTTCTTCTGTATAATTTAAGTGCCTTTGATTGTCTAGATTCCGACAGTGTAGGATTGTATAGAGATGATGGTTTATTAGTTGTTAAAAACTCCACTAAAATTAAGGTAGACCGTATTAGGAAAATGATTCATAGGGTATTGAAGGATTTAGGACAATAGTTACTACTAATGTTAAACAAATAGATTTTTTAGACGTCACCCTAGACCTTGCTAGCAACTCTTTCCAACCATATGTGAAGGTTAATTCCAACCCGATATACGTACATCCAAATTCAAACCATCCCCCTTCAGTTATCAAACATATACCCTTTTCCATTGGATTTAGAATTAGCACTAACTCTTCTAACAAAGATGTTTTTAATAAACATCGTGATTTTTACAATTCTGCACTTAAGAATAGTGGATAAAAAGATATCACTATTCAATATAAAATCCCTGTTAATTACAACCATAATAAGAAAAGAAGATCTAGAAAGATTATTTGGTTCACTCCCCCTTTCAATATAATGGTTAAATCTAAATTAGGACGTATGTTTTTAAACCTCATCAAGAAACATTTCCCTAACCCTGAAACTAACCCACTTAGTAAAATATTTAATCCTAATACCCTTAAATTAAGCTATAGTTGTGCAGATAACCTAGAGAAAATAATTAAAAAACATAACAACATAGTCTTTAATAGGGACTCAAAAAACTTGATTACTCAAAAGGTAACTAACAGGAATACTAAATATAATAACACAAATAATAATTTATGTAATTGTAGGTATCCTAATAATTGTCCACTACAGAATAACTGTGGGATTAGTTCTGTAGTCTATCTTAGCACAATCTCAACTATTGAGAATCCAAATATAAAGAAGTTTTACATTGGTAGCACAATGAAAACATTCAAAGAACGCTGGCTGGGGCATATGCAATCTTCTAATAACTGTGACTATAGGTGCATGACTTCATTATCCAAGTACTTTTGGAATCAAAAAGAAAATAACAAACGGTTAAATGGAGATTGATTAAGAAAGCCCGGACATGTAACTCCCTATATTCCCCATGTTACCTATGTCTTAACGAAAAATTTGAAATTATTAGATTTAAAAACAAGGCTGATCTCTTAAATCAAAGATATGAACTAACGGGTAATTGTAAATACCGTTATAAATTTAACTTATTATAGGGGTTGTATACTTTAAATGATAATGATATGTCGCTGTAAGTTTAATAGATTATAACTTTTATTGCATGATGATCAATATGACGATATGAATGTGTACTGTATAACTACATAGTGTTATTCATTTTTCTGTATATATATATATATATATATATATATATATATTTGTGTGTAGTTAGATGTGTTTGTACTGCGGAAAGTGTATGTTGGTATATTAGTGTATTAATATGTTGCTAGGTTTTGTATATATATATATATGTATGTGTGTATGTGTGTGTATTTGTATGTGTGTATATATATATGTGTATGTATGTATATATGTGTGTATATGTATGTGTTTATATATATATATATATATATATATATATATATATATATAAAGTAAGAAGGTAAAAAGGAGAAGAAGAGAAGAGGTTAAAAATATTGATGTATATGTGTATATATGTGTATTTGTGTATGTGGGTATGTGTGTGTATATATATATATATATGTGTGTATGTATGTGTATATGTTTGTATATATGTATTTATGTGTATATATATATATGTATGTATGTGTCTGTATGTATATTAGTTGTGTATATATGCATGTATGTATGTATATATGTATATATATGTGTGTGTGTATGTGTATGTATGTGTGTATATATATATATGTGTATGTGTGTGTGCATGTGTATGTATGTGTATGTGTACATGTATGTGTATGGGTATAAATATATATATATATGTATGTGTGTATGTGTATGTATATATATGTATATATATGTGGGTGTATGTGTACTGTTATATTGTGTACCTAAATTTATATTTATGTATATTTCTGTTTGTATGAATGTGTTTATATATGTATGTTAGGATACATGTATTTTTGTGTTTGCATGTATATGGATGTATGTCTATGTCTATGTATGTGTATGTATGCACGTTTATATGTTTTTGGTTGAATGTCGTTGTATTTATGTGTATGTACGTATATATGTGTATTTGTTATTATAGATAGGTATTTTTATGTATATATTTATGTGTATATATGTGTATGCATATATATGTATATATATGCATATATATATGTGTGTGTGTGTGTGTGTTTACTTATGTAGGTTTGCAGTTGTATATGTGTATGTTGACACCTATTGTATATGAGATTGTTTGTGTGTACGTGTAGGTATGGAATCTTGGGTATGTCATTACGGCCACATGAGTTACTATATGTGTGTATATATGTCTATATTTATGTATTGCTGTGTGTATATATGTATCTATATGGGAATATGTGTACACATATATGTGTGTATATTTGTGGGTATATATGTGTATATGTGTATGTATGTGTATGTGTACTTATTATCATGGAGATATATACTTATGTATATGTTTATGTACTTATGTGTATGTATTTTCGGTGTGTATGTATGTATGTATATTTATGTATGTGTGTGTGTATATATATGTATGCAAGGAAAAATATTTTATATATATATATATATATATATATATATATATATATATATATATATATATGTATGTGCATACGTGTATATATGTATATATGTGTAACTTCAATGAAGAAATAAATTGAATAACATATATATTTCTTCATTTCTCCTCAATAATTTTACAGTTTTAAACTTAATAGCGATTAAATTTTGATTTTGAGATTAGCAGTTTTTAATTTTAATATTAAATTTTATCATATAATTTAGTAATTATTGGTTGGAATAGATTCTTTTTTAATACTACCTCTATTTTAAACATCTTCGTTGTCAAGCTTTTTGAATTTTCCTATACTTGTATTTTGATTGGTCAATCTAGCTTTTGTAACAACGTTTTTCCCCTTGTGAAGAATTGTTAATTTGAAACTTTTAAAACCATTTATTTTACACTCAACATCATCACTTGATAAGACACCGAGGGTGTTGAAACAAAATGGCTATTTTTGTAGTGATTTTATAACATATTTATGTTATGATTTTTTTTTTTAAATAAATAGTTATATCTGCTCTACTTTGTATTGAGCACTCTTTTAAGAATATTAATTGTTGGTTATTGGAATTCATTCCATATACACCAATCATATACTTGGGTATATATATATGAATTTAAATCACTAACAAACATCAAATTAAATTATTTGTAGACAGTTTAGAGACATTCAAATTCATATCAAACATCATAATCTTTATGAACCCCCAAAATAACTCTTTCAAAGTAAAACAAAATAACAGCGTCTGTTTCTTACCCTTTTTTTTACAAAGAAAATTAGTGACACCTTCTCTCATGACCTCCCTTCTCGCCTTTTCTCTATATGTTTTTTCTTCTCTACCCCTTCGATATCAATATATAACTTCCGTTAAGTTAACCGTTTAAATGTGTCAATGTTTGCTAACTCACTCATGTCTTCTTTCTCCCCACTCACTTCCTCACTTCATTAATTTACATATGTTTAATACGGCCCGTCAAAAATGTGTAAATTTTCTTTTCATCTTTTGTTTGGAAGTAAATTCTGATGATCCTCAGTCCTTTAAAAGGGCTGTGGTGAAATAATTTATTACATGGAATTTTAAAAAAGTGGTTTTTTTTATTTATATATATATATATATATATATATATATATATATATATATAGAGAGAGAGAGAGAGAGAGAGACAGACAGACAGACAGAGAGACAGAGAGAGAGAGAGAGAGAGAGTGAGAGATAGCTAGCTAGCTAGATAGATAGATAGATAGGTATTTCCGATATGAGGTATTGTATTTATTTACACTATTAGTTCCTATCACCCTTTTTTCTTCCCTCCCTTATCCAGTCCTTTTAAGGAAATTCTTTCTAGGTCATTCTGTTTATTTCTCCCTTTTTTCTTTTTGTTTCTTACTTTCTCTCCTGCAACTCTCTCCCAGACCCTCTCTCTCTCTCTCTCGCTCTTTCTCCCTTCTCTTAATTTTTATCTTTTTTTACCTTTTATTTTTCTGTTATTAAATTATTGTTTTCTTCTTTAGCCTTTCTCCTTTTTTATCTCGGCATATCTATCTGGATGAATTGATTCCATTTCTTACAAATATTTTGCCTGAAGAGTTGAATATAACAATATCCATGAAATAAATCATAACCGATACTGATTTTTAAGGTTTTTCTTGATTTATAGTTATATATTGTCCGTAATTTACATTGAGCTCTCCCTGGATAAAAAGTCCTCCTTGGAACAATACCTACCAATTACAAATTACTATTATATATATATATATATATATATATATATATATATATATGTGTGTGTGTGTGTGTGTGTGTGTGTGTGTGTGTGTGTGTGTGTTTGTGTTTAACGGTACAAAAACATATTATAGCATTAAAGGCAAGAAATTTTTTACCATGATAAATTTAAAACAAAAACACGGTTTCATCCCCTCTCGTCAGAACTGTAAACGAGGAAACACATTATGAGAAGAAAGTCTGTCGTGGATGACGCGAATGAATGGAAAAAATATAATAATAAAAGTTATAACACCAAAGATGCTACAGACACAGCAACGCAAGCCCAAGCAAACAGTTTCTTTGTTTACAAAGAGCGGGACGCCTGGACCTGATGAACAGCGTCTCTAACACCTTCAGATGGAATAACAAGTGTGCTCTGGCCAGAACAGTAAACTAGCCCACACTAAAATCCATAGCACAGGCCAGATTTTTTATCAAGTGATCCGCTATATAAGACCCGTGTGTATTTCGAATATTATCACCAAACGAAATTTTTTTAAGTATTTTAGCAGGCACGTACTGTTTAATCATAACATAAAATAACTAAGACGTATGATATGACATTACTGAGTATTAGAGAAGATGAGAAAAACAAGGCATTATTAAAAAGAGAGAAGATAACGATTGACTTAGCATTTTCATTTTTGAAGATCAAAGTAGATTTGAATGCAAGAAGCCGGAAAAAAGTTTCACAGGCGATGTGTACGAGAAAAAAAACTTTTAGCAAAGAAGTTGCGTTTACATCTAACCAATTCAACTGTAAATTCACGAGCCTTTGTCATGAAAAGTACCGTGTTTAAATTAATAAAATCAAGGTACCATAGAGGAACATTCATCAGAGGAATTACCATGAACACATTTATAGAAGAGGCACAGTGAAGCTACATTGTAACGGTGGAAGAGTGACTGAAGTCGAGAATATTGCAGATTTTTCTTTGGATTTTACAAAAATATCTAGATACATCGAAGGAACACCGGACCATATATGGCAGCAATATTCAAAGCAAGGAAAATTGATAGATTTATAGATATGGAAGATAGATTCTAGAAAGAAAAATTGTCTAGCCCGACAGCACTGCAGGCTTAGCAATTGATTCAATATAATCTTTCCACTTTATATCAGCGAAGAAACCTAGTCCAAGAATATTCAATGTCACTCTGCCGAAACTTAGCTTAAACTATCCTGATGGAAGATAAAACGTTTCTCTCAAACAATTAAAAGAAAGCAGTTTTATTTTAGAGACATTAAAATTACCAAGCTATTCCTTGCCCCATTTAACAACAGATTGTAGCTGCTTTTTGAGATCAGCTGCCAATTTGACGTTATAAAATCGATCAGACTTACAATTAGGACAGAAGTGAATAGCTATAACGTTATAAGTAATTTATTACACGAGATAAGAGAATTGAACTCATGACAGGCTACGTAAGGGGGATGTTTTATACAGCATGCTACAAATCATAATCTAATTGCTCGAGTCATATTATTAAATACACCGCTTAGATTTAGACCTTTATATGATATCATGCAGGGTGCCCAATCAGTTCAGAATTGTATAATCTATCAAGGAAATACGATCGTTGTCTCAATTCAAGGATTTAAAATGATTTCACGCGAATAGGCACTCTAGACCTTAAAGCAGTCACCTCTTCGTCAGATCTTACAGACTTTGCGCTACAGTATCAGAAAGAGGTTTAACAAATACCAAAATTACATCATATGAGGACTTTAGACAGAAGCAAAACCCGAAAAGGCGTATTTCATGTCAGTAGAAGGGATAGTTTCGTTTGTTTTGTTTAACGATATATCAACCCCTTAAAGACTACTGACAATGTGCTGAGATTAAATGCTGAAATTTAATTATTGGGGGAGGTCTGGTAATTTTTTTTTTTTCAAAAATATATGGCTGGTAGTTTTTCTAACTACAAACACATATTTTTATACTTTCATAATATTATGATCCTAGCTTCGGTGTTCACTATTTTCCTAGAGCTGGGACCCTAAAAGTTGCAGCCACCCCGGGTAAAGGGGAGGAACTGGAAACAACGGTAATTAAGAGGTGGTTAGTCGCTCCTCAAAACCATCAGCATCGTCACACCCAGAACGAGTAAGTACAAGGGAAACATGACATAAGCAAGAGGCCGATATCGACACAAAAATAAAACATTAGAAAGAAAAACCTCAACAGCAATAGGAAATCCATCAATATTTAATGGTCGTAAGAAGCCTGTTTTTTTCTGAAAAACCTTTTACAGAGAAGCAATTTATAAATCTCAAGTGGAAGTAACGCTAATTATACGGTAATCGAATGCGTATGTGACCTGAACAGGTTTTGAATTCCGAGTCGTCGTTCTCCTAGACCAGTTGCCATCCAAGGCTATAGAACCCAGGCTTTCCTGCTATTAGCACGAAATTGAATTTAATGGATTCCACTGGAACTCGAACACCAATTCCTCAGTCCTAGCCGCTATCCATCAAACTACCCTGCCTTCACTTATATATATATATATATATATATATAGATAGATAGATAGATAGATATAGATTTTTCTGAGATGAGGTATTGTATTTATTTACACCATTTACATTTGTTCAAGCTGTTGTCCTCATCTTTTTGGCCATAAACATTCCATAAGAGACATGGCAGGTGGAACTAGAATAATCTACCGCGCTGTACGAAATAAATGGTTCAGTTCTAAATTCTAGTAATCTAAAGAAGGCCGGGGCGTACAACGGTGGAAATGGTGTGAATAAAACAATAAAGATCAGAACAACAGTCCGAACAATGTAAATAGCTTAAAATATGTATATTTGTGATATATATATATATATATATATATATATATATATATATATATATATATATATATATATATATTCAATAAATTCAGAAAACACCTTAAAAAATCCATATCGGTTATAATTTATTTAATGAATATTCTTACATTCACCACTTCAAACCGAATATTTTTTAAAAAATTGAACCCCTCATACCGACAGATATACCGGGTTAAAGAAAGGAATAGAAAGAAGGTGTTTTCTTAATTTATCAATATATATTGCTCTCATTGAATTAAAGTCCCCTTGAAATAATCCTACCAATTCAAATTGGCATTTATATATATATATATATATATATATATATATATATATATATATATATATATATATATATATATATTTCATTTAATTTCATTTTGGTACTGCTTTCTGATTATCCGGCGTCATTTAAAAGAGCTCTTGTGAAATAAATTATTATAATGGTACCTCAAAGTGGTCTGATTTTCTTTTAAATATTAGCTCTGGATTTACATTGAGCTCTCAGGATTACATCCTCCTTGGGATTACCTATACGGATTACCGAGTTCTTCATAACTTTTAAACTACTGGGTTTTAAAGACACAGCAAAAATCATAATTCACGTTTCCAGGTATACAGAGAAATCCATTCAACCAGACAAGGGGTGTTTGAGTGTTCATTATCGCTGTATTTTGATGTATCAGTTATTAGTTACGTTTTGGTAGGGGTAGGGATGTATTTTTCAATGAAATCTGACATCCGTTAAATGCATGTCGTCTGGATTTTTTAATATATATGTAATCATTTCACCGCAAACAAGGCAATACGACAAATCATGATATAAGCAAGAGGCTGGCTTCGGCACCAAAGAAAACTTTAGAAAGAAAACCTTCAATGGCAATAGGAAATCCGACAAGCGCTAATGGCCTTAAGAAGCCTGTTTTTCTGAAAAAAAAAAACCTTTTACAAAGAAACAATTTATAAATTTCAAGTGAAAGTAACGCTAATTGTACGGTAATTGAATGTTGTAAGGTATTTGAATGTTGAATATTTTTCTGAGTGGAAATAGCTTATCCCACATGGCATTGCCAATAGCGCTCGCTAAGGGGAGCTCTTTACGACTAAAAAAAAGTGGGGAATCATATTCTCTCTCTTTCTTATTTTAGTCTGGCTTTCAGATATAGTCGAATATAGATAGGAACGCTGCCTATATGGCACGTTCGCTTCTTTGGTCCTCTTTTGACTTTTGAACTCTCTCACAAACACATATACACACAACTGTCTCTCACAGACGCAGAAACACCCACGTGTCAATCACACACGCATGCACAAACACGTTTCTATCACACGCGCTTGTTACACATGCATACACACACACGCACGCAAACAAGCGCATTCTTATAACTAATTATTTAACTTTTTATCATTTCGTTACAATTATCTACACAGGTAATGTTTTGTGTCTTGTTTTATGCTCGTTGATTTGTGTTACTTATTTTTTTACCTGGACTCACTATGAGTCCGCCGATATTTTTTGCGGTACAAGTGTTCCAGGAATCCATAAATATTTAACATCCAAAACATAATGGCGACTAAATTTCACCAAACATATAAGTATCTAGCTACAAGCTAATCTCACCGTCACGAATACAAATGGGTAACATAATATTATGGTTAAGTTAGTTCGGACACCGATGAATCATCCACGCCTCGCATGACGTTCCTGCATCAAATACGCATAGACATTCAAGAGGCATTCAGTATCCGAGTATTATATATTGTTCTTGGCTGATCCAGCCGAGTGTGACACGACCTGGCTAAGTGTCCAGGGTATCAAGTCGCTAAGAGGCTCATGTTTGACACGCCAGCATTGTACAACATATCGCAGTCGTCGTTTGAAAATTATTTATGTGAATGCCAGCAATATTGGGATGCTTTTTCCGCGAAATGTTCAGCTTTGATCTAATAATATTTTACGTGTATTTACCATCCAGATTAGATTGAAAGGTTTTACACAACAGACTGTGACTAAGGCTGAATCATCAATAGAGGACAGGATAACATTAGGAACGTCCTGTTATATATATATATATATATATATATATATATATATATCTCCTGTTATATATATATATATATATATATATATATATATATATATATATATATATATATATATATAAACGAGGCTACGCGTATATGTACTAATTAATACATACTTTGCTCTGTATAACCACACTATTACGTTTTACACCTCAGGCATAAATTTAACGATTATTTTTCTTGCCTGCGTATGAACCAACACACACCTGTACACACGTCTGCTTACATTTGGCCGTTTCATTTTTCACTTACTATATATATATATATATATATATATATATATATATATATATATATATGAAAATTTCTCAGAGTTAACCTGTAGAAAAGACAATATTTTGAAATATAAATGACAATAGGAAAACTGTAGTAGTTGCTGACGTGTTTCGTCCAATATGGAAACGCTTCAGCAATTACTACAATTTTCCTATTATATATATATATATATATATATATATATATATATATATATATATATATATATATATATATATATATATATATATATATATAACCGAATACAGAGTTGGTATAGATGGAATCAAATTTCGATAAACAAAACCACTACTTTTAAAAAAGTGTTAAAACGCAATGTAGAATAAATCACATTTATTAAAAATTTATAACATAAGGATGTTATAATATCATTGCAAAAATTGCCATTTTCTTTTGAACACTTCTGGTGTCTTATCAAGTGATTGTGTTGATTGCGAAATAAAGAATTTTTTTTGAAAATTCAAAACGAAATCCTATCCACTCAATAGGAGAAACCTTGTTATGTAACCTATGACGACCAATCAGAATACAAGTATGTAAAATTTCAAAACAACGTGATAGTGTATTCTAAATACAAACCGTTAATTGATTAAATTTAATGTTAAACTAAACTAGAAATCAATATGAAATAATTAAGCTTTAAATTCACTGTAAAAGTAAAAATTACAAATTTCAAGTTCTAAATTAAAGCGAACGTTAGGTTTAAAATATTCAAAATGGAACGGGGAAAAGAAAACAAATATATATATATATATATATATATATATATATATATATATATATATATATTATAATTATTATTATTATTACCTAAATGTAAATTTATTCGGTAAATTCGACGCTGATGTGAAAAGTATCAATAAACGCTACAAACCTTAGGCACTAGTGAATCAGATAATGCAGACGACATCACAAACACATTCGCATCCTAATACACAGACACATAAATATAAAGAAAACATATATGCACGCAAATATAAGAACGACACAGAAAAAAAAGAAGAAAAGGAAAGAAAGAAGAAAGAACGTTCTTGTGTTCTCTGTGATTACTTTGCTGAGTTAACAACTTGATAAGACCTTGGCAATTGAAACCGAGTTGGTGCTCCATTTCGCGTTTTATTATTTTAGTATATTAAATCGTTCTAGAGCTTTGATTTTTCTAACTTTATATAGACCACCTTTTAATGCATACGATTTGAAACAACTATTTTAGCGTTCATTTACTTCGTTACACACACACATACACACACACACACAATCACACATATATATATATAGATATATATATATATATATATATAGGAAGCATTAAATCAATATATAATCTTCATTTATTACTTTAAGCTTTATTTTTAGTCGACGCACCGTTTATTTTAAACAGTATAATATGACATCTACCCCTGGAAATCAAAGAAAATTTATTCAAGAAAAAGGGGACCATTTACTCAAAGATATATAATTGAGTCTCCCGTCCGTTTCAAAGTATGAGTGTCTACTTGTATCTAGGTGAGTAGAACGATGTTTATTTCATATGACACTTCATTTCCAAAAAAAGACTTACTGATAAGTTCAAGGGTACAAGATTGTGAGTTATGAGACTACCTGGCTTAATTCAGATTTCTTAGTCTATGTTCTTGATTAGCTTAGATGATGGAGGCATTAATGTTCAAATGTTTTAAACTTCAAATGTTTTAATGTCATTCGGACAGTATACTCTCCACTTTTTTCGGTTCTAGGACATTTAACCAAAGGTCTTATGGGCTAAACTTCACGATTGCGTTTCACTTTGTACGTGAGCCATGGTTTTCTTATTTTTGATTTGCCATTGTACATGTGGAATTAGCTCCTCATTTCTTGTTTTTCGTTTATTTTACAATGATGTTCACCTTGTAAAAGGCTTAAGAACTACACCAGTTAGAATATTACTGAGTAAGACAAAAAATTTATGGTGGGAAAGTAAATTGTTATCCCTAGACTTGAACCAGCCAAGAGTATATTGATCTGCGAAGGATCAACTTTAGTGTTCAACAAAGCAGCGTTCCGTAGGAAGAAGCTGCTTGAGCGGTACATACATTTTATTAACGGAAGAGGAAGGGGTAATTCGTTAGAATGTGCGTGGTATGGTGGGTTTTAACCATCCTGTTTAGAATGGGTGAAACAAAGGGATGTAGTCCATTTGTCACTTTCCATGGAAATAGCGATAGAATATCGTGAGGCTTGCAGCGTTTCGTCTGGTGGAAAGTGGTTGTAGGGTGGAAAACAAACCATCACCGACAAGGACGCGGAGATATATTTGGACTGTACTGAGATTGGAAAGTGAAGACTGAGCGGCTCGTCCCTATATATGGCAGCAGTACTCCATATTCTGTCTGATCTGTTTTCTTGTAAACATAATGTTATGGCAATTTACCCACATAAGCATAGACTCTCCCAATTATAAATAGGAGCAGGTACTGCCTTTGAAGTTTCCAGCAGTCAGCTCTGACAGTCGGACCGAACATTCTTGCTGTAACACTCTCGTTCGTATCTGTTTGTATTACTGTTTCTGTTGATGTATTTGTTTAACTCAAATCCTCTCTTTGTGCCTTTATTTCTGGCTCTGACAAGGACACAACACATAGCAAGTAGAATAAGGTCAGTACTGGAATGCTACAGAGAACGGATCATTTTTCCATCATCAGTACAAGTTCCGCTTGAGGTACGGATTAAGCTTAATTCTCAATAGACGTTGAAGGCCCGTAAATTATCTGAGGAACATCCGTTTATCGTGATCGGTGAAAGATCCGGGACTGCACGGTGACGATCGAACGTCACTAGTTTAATTTTCGAGGCGTTGAATGGGACCGACCAGTTTCCCCACACTGAGATGTCATAGCTCGGTCAGAGAAGAGATCAGCTCCCAGGTCCTCGTCATTTAGTGTTCTCGAGGTGCACCTATATACTCTTGTACCATCAGCTTAGATATTCACAAATATTGGAGTATACACTTAGGCATCTAATTTATTGTTGTTACCAGGCAATTGGTTAAGAAATAACAAAACAAGCGGTTGAAGATAAATAGTGTATTGAACAGTAAATAGAACAGAAGTGAGTTACACGACTTGGGCGAGTGTGTCGGTTGACCAGCGTTCAGTTTGATCACTGTTCCACCGAGGCCTACTTTTCCTACTAACTTTATAGTAAGTGGAAGAGTCCACAATAGCCTCATTAGAGGGAGACATCACAAAATTTATGTAAAGTAGAAAGAGAGTTGGACCGAGAAACGAGTCTATGGAATGTATTCGTTGACGGCTTAGGATATAGACGATTGACTGTTAACAACTACCTTCATATACCTACACGTTAGAAAAGCCTTAATAATAGAGAACACACTTCCCGGCATTCCATAGCTAGAGAGCTCGTGTAGTCACATTCTGGGCTGCTATTTATCACGCCACCAGCACATTCCCTTGAATTAGGGGTTTGAGAATGTAGTGTTCGGGTAAAGCAACGCAAGGGAGTCTATTTCCATTCCATAAAATCTTATTGTAAGAAAGCTGTCCGAGTAGAACTTTCTCGTTATACTTATTTCCACCTTGACGGCTAGGACCCGCCATGCCACTTACATAATTGCAAACCTTGACGGCTAGGACCCGCCATGCCACTTACATAATTGCAAACCATCTACATTCCCTCCGTATTCCATTGGCGAGAAGTACGTTCCACTGAAGCAATTTATTCCCACGAACCACTTTCCTGTGCAATCGACTCCCAAGATGATGTTTCCCCGATTAATACAATCTTAACCTGTTCAAGTGTAAAGTCAAACGTTATCTTCCCCTCATATTCATATAAACTACTCCTTAAAGTAACACTCTACCTTGAGTGGCCCCGGGCCTTGTACAGGGTGAGCCCTACTTTTAAAAACATGAATAAAAACTTTTGAAATTTTTCTTAAGTATTTCACACCAAACAAGTCGGGAGTGCTAATAGCAGGCAAGATGTGTTACAGAGAGTGAAATTAAGAGTAAAGAGGGTTTTTTGAGGAAATGATTAGAGGAAGGACGGGGATCAAGATCAAGGCATCAGAAGATGTCGGTTGACATTACATTTGAATATTTGAAGATTATAGTTATCAAGTAAGAGGAAGGGAGTTCCACTGTCGGGAAGTACGAGAGAAGAAGCTGTTGGAATAGAAGAGGTGGTTACATTTAAATGTTTCGACAGTGAAAGGGTCGGACCGACATAACCAACCTAGTCGCACGCGTAAAATCCACGCAGTCGCGGCACCAGTGAAAATACCTCGTTAGAAAGCCAGGAAATGAAAGTTATTCTATTGTGTGAAATTAACATGGCTTATCAGAGCAGTAATATTCTGAGCTAGTGGTAACTAAAGAAAGGAACTCATCGAAACATTCGAACATTTTTGGTTTTTTAATAAGAATGAAGTTTCCAGGTATATTTCATAATAATAAGTTGTTGGAATTTTTGGGTAGTACTAGTGAGCCAGCCCAAATGACCTGACTCATTTTATAGTTCACCAATAGAAGGGTTAACCAATCAGATAGCTCAAAATATTCAATGCGATGGGTATAAAGGCGGCCATGTTTTTTTCCCGAATATTCACTGGCAGCCTTTGATACCGAAGACTGAAGAATTACGAACAGCTGGTGGTGGTGGTGGTGGTGGTGGTGGTGGTATTGGCGATATAGGCAGATTCAGTAGACTCGAGAGCATTAATCTTTAAAGTTTAACGATGTTTCATTGAACAGATTACGTAATGCGCTGTATTCTATGCTCATAGACTATGGTGAACATGGTTAGCATAAGCCAGTAGCTGCGAGGAGGAAATAGATCCCTACCTTTTCCAAAGGAATTTCCTTGTAAATTAATATAACAGATCCAACTGAGATTCGAACTCAGCTCTAGGAATTCTCATCTCCAGCTATTATCCATTCCACCACTCTATGATTACTTGCGAATAAGCACCATCGCTAAGTGTAAGATGATCGCGTGAAGTTTTCCATAATGTATTCCCTAGTTATATTATCTACACCGCAGACATTATGTAAGATATGTTTCTGATGAAAAACATTCTTATTCGTAAGGAAAACCGTATTTTACAAGCACATATATATATATGTATGGATGGATGTATTCAGAGCAAAAGCGAGAACGGGAGAGAGAAAAAGATCTTTAGCAGAAAACCCTTACGACCGTTTGTTCCATCGAGTAATTGAATCTTTAGAACAAAGCACGAGAAACGTTTGAAATCAGTTACAAGATAAACTGTTTCGGAAATAAAAGACAGGAATTGGAACCAAAATCTTCTCCCAGAAGAGATTAACACTCTTCTTATGGAAGCATAATCGCCCTGGGGTTGATATTCTGATAGTCCGTTCTCTCCTTGTATTTCTACGCCTTCACTGCTTTCTACCATCCGGCGTTTTGCGTTGGCGTCAGGGAAAGATTCATCAGTTCAGAAAACCTTCAATATGAATAACGAAGATTGAATAAACGCTGTCGTATAATTACACATGCACGAATTTCACCCTATCTTTATACGGAGTACTTCAGACAACGGCGAAGCTATAGCCAATTTCACAAAAATGGGAAAGACAATTTCATTATATGAGGGTAGGCTAGAAAGTTCATAGGCTGACCAAGATAGAAATGTATGTAGACACACAAGTTTGTTGACTAAAAGGCATGAAGTGTGTGATAATTGTCCAAATCTTCTGCATATCTGTGCACTTTCGGCTATTCTTGTAACCATAATAATTGCGATTTTTTTTAGTTTTTAACTGAGTGTACATGTGTTATGTATGTGTCTAGTTTTATAGACGCATTCATTGTGTTTTTACTCGACTATTTATAAATACAGGTCACTGATGCATTGTGGGTAGTTAATAGTATCTATTTAATGGTTATGTTAGTTGTCTTCCTGTTTTTCCCCAGATTTCGGTGCAATTGTACCTGATGTTTACTGTCTTTGTTATACGGAGATTTAACCGAATGTTTTTTTTTCTTTTCTGTGGTGTGTATGTGTCTGTTGCCTGGAATCTACTCTCATTTAGTACCATTTCATTGACTTTCTTGACTTCGTTGAAGATGGTCTCACTGAAGAATTGTCAGAATGTCTTCAGTTAATCGCTTGTAGGATGTCTTTGACTATTGATGGTGTGTTGTTGAAAGATGCGTGCATATACAGTGTCTTGTCATTAGGTTTTCTGTAAGGTCAATATGTATTTTTTCTTAGGTTGAAGGGGGCGTCTAGAAAATCTACTTCTTTAAGTTTAGTTTTTATGTTTATGTCGAATCCCATATTTAAAAAAAATATGATTCTTTTACTGGATAAGCCAGTGTTTGTTATGATTTCTTAAGATTATGTGACCGTCTTCCGTGTAGATGCCTGTATCATCTTTAATTGTTATTTACTTAGTTTGTGTAGCAAATGTATACCTAAATGGGCTCTCAGTTTTAAGCACCGTCAAAGCTTCCCATTTTAATGTCGAATGTCCCTTCTTTCTTTATGCACGCGTCTTCATAATATTCTTTAATACTGAACAACCTGCATAAGTGGCGGATTGTTTAAAGTAGTTAACATTTGCCCTGAAATGCACAAACTCTCCATTTAAGCACCATGATTTGTACTGTCAATTTTTAAATAAGAGTATTTCCATCTCCTAACATGGTGGCCGTTAGCTCTTCTTTGGCAGTTTGTCTTGAACTCAGAGTTTTTCTTCTCCTAGACAGATAGTCAAGCAGTCTGTCCTGCTATTTGCACATAGGTGATGGGGGGAAGAGAAGCATTCATACGTTCGCAAGGTTATTTGCTCGTAAGTGAAAGTTACGAACTCGACTCTCATCTTTCTCATTACGAGACATTATCGATTACACCAACCTCACACCCAAGTCGGAGAGTACAATACGATTACTAAGTTTTCTCGAGTATATGTAATACACATAGTTTAAAGCAAGTACATGTCTGTTCCAAACACGAGCATTAACTAAAAAAATAACATTTGAAATTATATATATATATATATATATATATATATATATATATATATATATATATATCTGTGTTTTGTGTTTTGTGTGTGTGTGTATTTGTGTGTGTGTATTTAGAGCACCAACCTTCTTTTATACATTTCATTAAAACGACAGATAAGTGCTTTTATTTAGTTTTTATATTATTTTTCATGCGATCTAATAATTTTTTCTTTTCGGATGATAAATTATATAAAAAGTGTCAATTTCTTTTTTATCCGAAGTGCTTTCGTCTATACATTTGGCATTTCTACACCTTTCTGACGATGGCTCAATTAGATCTCATTTAAAATTCCTTGGCGACCTACCGGATTTTATTCGGAACATACTTGTCGACAACACTAATATAATAGCATCTTACATGCAAAAGCTAAAAATAATGGAAGACTTCTTAATAAAAACAAACAAACCAAAACTTAATAATATTAACTTTGAACATGGACATAATATCTTGACCGTGTTTTGAAATAAAAAAAATGAAAATATTTTATAAAACTAACATACAACAAACTATTTCTAATTTTAACAGTTAAAATATAATAATGACATTCAAAGCTGTACCCTCTACTTGCGTCTATCCATGGCTTTAAATCACTGTCTCTCCTGCTATGTAGCCCATAGGTATGAGAAGAAAATGATTCATGACATTGCCAAGGCCGTTTGTGCTAAGTGAACTCATCTGGCCACTACAGAATTTGAACCTGGTCCCTCGGTTGTTATTCTTGGCACTGATAACACTTGCATCCTGAGCATCCTACAAGAAGCAGTTAACTGACGCTTAACTAAGCGAAGATGAACGGCGTCAGAAGAAAGTTTAACTCCTTTTGCGGAGTCGTCCACGTCGGATCATTTATTCGCATCTTCATCTCATTCGATGATTCTGACATCAAAATTTAACAAGTGCAAAAATTTCAATAAGCAGGAAGTCTTTTGACAGAGGATGGAAAATGCGACACTGAATTCCGAATTATAAAGAACCTGTTATGTAATATCGGTACCCCTCTATGGTACGGAATACTGCACAATCTCATCACAGACGGAGAAAGACATAAGACAAAAGAAAGATGGTTCTAAAGAAAGGGGCTGAGGATATCTTGGATGAAACTTGTGAGGAATGACGAAGTTATAGCGAAAATGGAAACAAAAGTTACATTTATAAGGAGCAGCATCACAAAGGGACAGGGATTAGGAGTAATATAAAACAAAACAATCTTTGCTAAGAGCTACAAAATACAGTACATCGATGTCCTGAAAAAATCGGGCGAAAAGGGGAATACACTTTTATGTAATATTGCTTCCTGTATGCCAGTAAAATCTGAACAATTTCATCATAGATGAAGAAGAGGTTTGAAGCAAAAAGAAAGAAAAAGAAGGATTCTGATAATACCATGGACAGAATGGGGGAGGAACGCCGAAATGTTAGAGAAAATGGAAACCAAAAAAAGACACTTAACCATAGCATCAGAAAGAGATAGCTGAAGATTCTAGGGGACATAGTGAGGTAAGACGGCTTGGTAAAATTGATAATCCTAGGACACATTGAAGAAAAGAGAGATAACAAGGTATATCCTCTACTTAGCGAGCTTGAGCAAATGGACGACAGGCTAGCGATTAGGATTTATAGCAAAAAGGCAAACTTTGCTAAGAGATAGAAAAGAGAGGTCGTTGTGGAGAGCCCAGATCACCGATCCCCTGAAAAGACACGACACGTAGAAGAAGAAGAAGAAGAAGAAGAAGAAGAAGAACAACAACAACAACAACAACAACCTCAATCATGCACATCTATCCTCATGAAGGTGATTGATTCGTTCGGCTGGATTTACGACAAAGGAAATAAAGGTACAGCTTTTGACAAAGTCGTCTTTAATTTTGCCTGTTCGTGCGAGAGCAAAAATATTCGCGGGCCAATAAAATATCTACATGGGTATCTCATTATGTGTCATAAAAGTGAGGCTTTATCTGTTCGCGCGGGAAAAAAAATGCTCAAATAGACAGAGACAAAAATACAGACAAAAAGGATGAATGGGTAAATGGTGGTGGGGGTCGCTCTTCTTCTACTACAGAAATTTATTTTAACGTATCATACAAATTTATGTATTTTATTCCCTGTGTATTTCCAATTGTTTTTACAAATAAATACATTTTATTGCCCTTCCGATGTAGCATTATTTGACAACATGAGAATTTAAAAGAAGAACAAAATTATTGAAAGAATATGATTTATTATTTTATTCCTATATATATATATATATATATATATATATATATATATATATATATATGTGTGTGTGTGTGTGTGTGTCTGTGTGTGTTTGTAAAGATTAAAACAAATATAAAATGTGTTACTTAGGTGACTGAGATTATATTTAGTTATATTTCTTTTCTACTCCGGAGTTTCGTAGACGAACCTTTGTTTGATTGTTCGGTCCACTCGTCGGGAGATATCAGAAAATGCCATCCAATTCTCACATTTTCGTTATTTTTATCTGAAGGTATTCCCTTTTTTTACAGGAAAAAAACAAAGCAGGAAATAAGCAACATTTTGACATAAGCGAAACTCTGTTATAAACAAAACAAATGCTACGGAAAATGAACATATTTAATAGATAGCTCACCATTTTCAATGTAAATTTCCCACATTTGCAGCGTTATTAGACCGATATGATATGCAATGATTTTTTTCTTTTTTTTGAATTTTCTTTTTTTAGGTTTTAATATAACACGGCTGACCCGGCTCGATCCCGGGTCCTTCTCACACTGGTCAGTACTGCCTCTGGTTAACTGATGGTTATATACCGCGTTTGCTTCTGCTTCGAAGCCCATTTGTATTTACTTGTCACAGAACTTAGTAAGATCAATTTTGTCCATGCTCGTCCTTCAAAAGAACAAAGAACCTTTCCTCAGGCCAAAATAAAAATGACATAACACAATAACGAAGACGGTCTCCGGGTTAATATATAGTTCTTGATATCAAAAAAATAACCCTTCCCGTTAAAATTTCTAACGTGAAACTTTTTCTTTTTTCTTCTAAAACTTGGAACGGATTAAAAAAAAGAAGGTTGGGAATTCTCTCGGCAGCGGGTAACGCGGATTCTGGCTTCTGCGGGTTTCTGTTGCCTTCTGCTCGCTCCTGGTTTTCGGGTCGCCTAAGCGCCCGTTTATATGCATTTCGCCCGACTCCTATCACACCTCAATATTCATTATCTTTCCAATTTTAGAGAACCGATACTGACATTATAACAAACGGCCGGTGGACGGTCATTTACTAAAAACAATAAATTCTTCGATAACAAACTTGATGTTTATAAATTATTTCCGATTACCTTGATATCAAAGAATTTTCTTAGTTGTCGACTTTTTAATATGACCGATTAAAAACCTTTGCCCACATTGCATGTTTAAAAAACATTATATTGTTTACATTATATGAGAAAAGTGTGTATATATATATATATATATATATATATATATATATATATATATATAATTATTTATATATTATATGCGCGGTACTTATTAGAAAGCGCTCAATATCAGAGATAGAGCTAACATATTTGGTTGGATTAATGTGAGTTTGTGACCCTGGGTGAAAAAGCGTGAAACATAGTGAAAAATATTGTTTACATTATAGGTTTGCGCATCATAACAACTCCATTGGTTTTTCAGTTGACAAGCAGTTACATTTTACATTTCTCAGATTATATTTTGATTCCATAGTTCCATCCTGCGTTTCTAGTTATCAGAAAGGGAAAAGAATTTCCCTTGCTCCATATTTCAGTTCATGTTTTTGATTCTTCCAATTCTCCAAATCCTATACGAGGTTTCCAGGTGAACTCTTTTAATTCTTTTCATACTACCAGTGTCACAATAGTGTCTCATTAAACCTTTCAACTAAACCATTGACACTTCACAGTGTCACATTAAAACAACAATCTTAAACGGATACAAAGCAAAAAATAAAATATTTAGGCGTGATGTCAATGGTCCAGCTCCTTGCAGCTATAGATTTGATACCTTTCTATGTATATATAAGAAATATTTGTATATATATATATATATATATATATATATGTGTGTGTGTGTGTGTGTGTGTGTGTGTGTGTGTGTGTGTGTACAACTATACATAAAAACACTCTATGCAGTATGTGTACATGCATGTATGTGTGTATATATGTATGCACATTGATGTGTCAAAGGGTTTTTCTGAGTTCTTAAAGACTGTACAACAAGATAGAAACAGCAAGGCATTTATTGTACAGTTTAGAGAAACAGAAGACAGTTCGGGGACACACTTCTTGATTTGAGAGGATGTGATAGCAAAGTGAAGAAATGTGTTACGTGCCTTCTCTCCGACCCTGAAAAGGAAAGCTTGTGGTTGTTACAAAAGTCCAGCACACTTTTGAAATAAGCATGAACCAGTTTGAATAAGCTTCATTTTAATTTCGATGTAAATTTGAAACACAGCGAGATTTTTTTCAGATTCACGCCCTTCTCTGTGGGTGCCAATTAAAAAGTTAGAAATTCATTAAATTTCTGGCGTCATACACTGATCTGTTTAATGTAATTTTCTGATATGTCGTCTTTTCTTATCTGTGTGCGTCTCGAGATTGTATTACAAAAAAATAAATAAATAACTGACGATAAGCGAGCAATGTGCAGGTCCACCTTGAGGCTGAAAGATCCGTAATTTACAACGCACTACTATAGTGTTGGGGAAAGAGCAATCTGTTGTATTTATTAAATATAATTAGTTTATACTAATATTCACCTAATAACATGCCCAAGAGCCCTCAAGCTAGATAGATACGGAACAGGGTTGCTGTAAGTAAGTAACAAGATGAGGAAAGGAATTGAGTGAATTATGAGATGTAGGATTTGTAACGGTTCACTCTAGAGTTAAAGAGGGTAAGAACGTAATGGTCGGGAAAGCATCCCCTCGGGAGTCTGTCCCGCTGGGTGACAGTTCAAAAAGAGAAGCAGAACTTCTTCTTTAGCAAAGAATACAAAGGGAATGAGCTTGACACGGTGTAAATAGCGTGTCGTGTGTTAGCTGTGAAGGTCTGAACTGGTGTAAGAAAATAATCTAACTCGTCTGAAAATTTTCTATAGAAAAAAAAAGATAGAGTTGTAGGTAATTATCAATGTTTGGTCTGCGAGAAAGGAGTTGTGAAGTTGAAAATAATTCAGTACCCAAAAGGCCGCTTTTGTCTGTGCCTGTGGGAAAGGTGTCGTAATAATTCAACACCCATCACCTGTGTAATTTTTTTTTTTTTAATTTATCAATTGAGAACTAGGAAGCAGGAGGGGGACATTTCATCACCGCCGAATCACCGCCGGCCAAACTGTGTTGGCTCTCTGTTATATAGGAATAAAGAATCGCTACCGACACTGAAATTTGAACACGGATTGTCAGAGAGCAAACACAGGCGATCCCATTTTGAATAAGTAGATCACGTGATAGTAAATGAAATGTATATATGGGAATTAGCGTGGCGTCTAATCCATCTATTCTATCCTCTATTATTATACGGATCACTTTTTCTACACTCCGTCCGGGGTAAGACGATAAACTACATCCGCGTCCTGGGTAAGACTATAAACTACGTCCAACAGCAAGGCCTCTAATCAGAAGGTTTTGAGGAGCCTGGAACCACCTCTAAATTGCTGGTGTTCCCAAGTCTACCCTGACCCGGGGTGGTAGCATCTGTTAGGATCCGATCTATGGGCCAATAGCTAACCCCCAAACTAGTTAACCCTGTTCACCATAGTCTATGAATATAGAATACAGCGCAGTACGTAATCTGTTCAATGAAGCATCGTTAAACTTTAAAGATTAATGATCTCGAATCAGACACTCGACTGAATCTGCCTATATCGCCAATACCACCAGCAGCAGCAGCTGTTCGTAATTCTTCAGTCTTCGATATCAAAGGCTGGCCATGAGTATTCGGGAAAAAAAACATGGCCGCCTTTATACACCTCGTATTGAATATTTTGATTGGTTAACCCTTCTATTGGTGAACTATAAAATGAGTCAGCTCATTTTGGCTGGCTCACTAGTAACCAACAATTCCAAAAAAACTAGGGTCAAAACACTATGAAAGTGTAAAAATAGGTTTTAATACCAGAAATACTTTGTAAAAAAAAAAAAAATATTACCAGCAATATATTTTTTGAAAAAAAAAAA
The DNA here is from genome assembly GCA_903632075.3 of Acanthosepion pharaonis. Taxonomy (NCBI): domain Eukaryota; kingdom Metazoa; phylum Mollusca; class Cephalopoda; order Sepiida; family Sepiidae; genus Acanthosepion; species Acanthosepion pharaonis. Next base: position 4,345,748 of record CAHIKZ030000113.1, read on the forward strand.
ATTACCAGCAATATATTTCTTGAAAAAAAAATATTACCAGCAATATATTTTAAAAATAATTAGCAGAAATATATTTTTTGGAAAAAAAAATATTACCAGCAATATATTTTTGGGGAAAAAAAACCCAGAAATACTTTGAAAAAATTATTATCGGCAATAAATTTTTGAAGAAAAAATGATTGTCATCAATACACTTTTGAAAAAATAAAATATTACCAGCTCTACATTTTCGAAAAAAAAATATTACCAGCGATACATATTTGAGTAACAAATCTTACCAGAAATATAATTTTTGTAGAAAAAAATATTACCAGAAATAGATTATTGTAAAAAATATGTATATATACATACCATTTTTACCAAACTATCGCTATGAATCTATTACAAAATTTTGTTGACATTAAATGACCCACTGGGTTCGATATGATAAAAATGCTGACACGAATGTCCAAAAAACTACAGATCAATTAAATGCCTTCCTACTACTAAACTGTTGACCTCCATTCCGACAAAACAGATATATTCCTTCTTAGAAAAACATGACATACTGCCTCTTGAACAAAAAGGGTGCAAACGTGGCTCTTACTGATATAAAGACCAATTACTAACTAATAGAATGATCTTGGAAAACTGCTTAAATACAAAGATAAATCTCATTATTGCCTGGATTACCATAAGGCATTCGATAGCGTACCCCATTCCAGGATTTTAAACTCTTTAAATCTATACAAAGTATTAACCGTCGTCATCTATTTCATCAAACAAAATATGTTGATATGGTAAACTGTGCTTCAACTCAATCATATAAAGACTATAAATCTGTTGATATAAACATCAACAGAGGAATATTTTAAGGTGACTCTTTGTCTCCGTTACTATTTTGTATATCCCTAATAGCATTATTCAGCGAACAGGAAGGAATATGAATATAAGTTATCTCAAAAGAAATAAGCCATCTATCTGACTTAATTTGTGCGCTAGGAATGACTGGTCTTCTGAAAACACTAAAAGCTTCCAGTGATGATATGGGCATGAAATTCTCTTTAGATTAATGTAATAAAGCCACAATTTTACGAGGATCACTACAAAAAATCTCCTCTATTATCTTACATCCAGGGATAACAATCAAAGATTTAGAGCAAGAAGAAGCTTATAGGTAGCTCGATGTAAATGAAAGTTAAGGAATTCACCATAATAGAATTAAGGAAATAAAGCGAAAAGTGTACTATAGAAGAGTACGACTGAGTTTAAGAACCGAATGGAATTCTCAGATCAGAATTATGGCCATCAATAGCCTTGCAATACCAGCCGTTCAATATTGTTTCAATATTTTGAACTGGATTCTAAATAATATCAGACGAATAGATTTTAAGACAAGAAAGTTTCTGCCTAAACATAACGTGCATCATCCAAAGGCTGATGCAGACAGTCTATAGGGTTAAAAATGTAGAAATGTCAAAATGAAAAAGCTTCTCACTTGCCACCACATGCATCATCCTGAGGCAGATGTTGATTGTCTGTATGTGTTTAGTTGCGAAGGGGACAGAAGATTAGTTCAACTTGAATTGTCTTGCATTAACACGAAAATCAGTCTTCAAAGATTACTGGAAACTACAGAAGACTGGATGATGATATGTGTCAAAGAACATGGTAGTCGCTGCAGAATGTAATGTATCATTCAAGATGTTTAAAATGCTATCAAAATTCAACGATTTTGAAATGGAAATGTAAAACATGTGGCACATGAGGAAATCAATAATTCCACTTGTATTTGAATCTCTTGGGGTGATTGCAAAAGTCTCATTAAAGAGATACCTAGTAACCTTTCCTTTAAGAAAAAGAAATGTACTCACATATACACATATTACGAAGAGCTTTATCTCTGTAAAATGCGTGGAATTTTTATTTTTGCTTTTACAAAAATAATCATTGGAAAATGTCATGTTGCCACTTCTGACCTAAGGTCTCTGGTTTTGAATAATAATACATAATAATAATAATAATATATATATATATATATATATATATATATATATATAATTAAAGTGTAGAATTGTGGTCGATGTGGTCTGGTAGGAAAAAAAGAAATTCTCTGGGGAAATAAATTATAAACATAGACACATAAATTGCCTGTTTTCATTAAATTATAGCTATATCTATCTATCTATCTATCTATCTATATATATATATATATATATATATATATATATATATATATATATATATATATATATATATATATATATATTTATAGTTGAATAAATATGAATTTGTAACCGTCGGTTTCACGCTTATACGACTCTCTTTTGTTTGTCTGAGGATCTCATAATCGTGAAACTAAATATGTTAGGACTATCACTGATAATGAGCTCTTTACAATAAGCATCGCACATATATAAAAATATATTTTATATTATATATATATATATATATATATATATATATATATATATATATATATATTTATATTATATATATCTATATATATGCATATATATATATATATATATATATATATATATATATATATATATATATATATATATATATATATAATATTATATATCAACAAAAGTATAGAAACTAATGTAAAAAATTGTAAAAAATATTTTGCGATGTGTCAAGAAATGTTTCATAATGCTGTTTGGTTTGTTTGAAAAAAAGGAAATAAGATGAACTATAAAATAAATGACGAGAATGTGATAACGTTTAACTTTTGCTTCCCTGAAAGGGATAAAAATTTGTCAGTTTTAAATCTTTTAATTTAGACCCCCGTACCTATTTAAATAATGACCTGTATTTATGATTGCTATTGAAATATTTTGTTAAACTTGTTTTAATTCGAAATAATTAAATGAAACAGCCTTGTCCAAAATATATGTACCAGATAACTGAAACAGCAACACCTGAGGTCATCAACAATTAAAATGTATAGCAAATTTAATGCAAAGAGAGAAGATGTCTTGGAAAAAACGACAACGAATCCTGGTCTTGAGAAAACTATTTTCCTGAAAAATTATTTTAAGAGCGAAAACGATAATAGATCCTGATTTTGAGAAAACTATTTTTCTGAAAAATTGTTTTAAGAACAAAAACGATAACAGATCCTGGTCTTCAAAAACCTATTTTTCTGAAAAATTGTTTTAACAGCAAAAAGGATAATAGATCCTGGTCTTGAGAAAACTATTTTCCTGAAAAATTGTTTTAAGAGCAAAAACGATAACAGATCCTGGTCTTCAAAAACCTATTTTCTGAAAAATTGTTTTAACAGCAAAAACGATAATACATCCTGGTCTTGAGAAAACTTTTTTTTTCTGAAAAATTGTTTTAAGAGCAAAAAGGACAATAGATCCTGGTCTTGAGAAAACTATTTTTCTGAAAAATTGTTTTAAGAGCAAAAACGATAACAGATCCTGGTTTTGAGAAAACTATTTTCCTGAAAAATTGTTTTAAGAACGAAAACGATAATAGATCCTGGTCTTGAGAAAACTATTTTCCTGAAACGTTGTTTTAAGAGCAAAAAACAATGTTATAAATTTAAACCAGCTGGAACAGCACTAGTTTTTCGGTCTACGAATGTTTCTTTATCCGGAAACGTCTAATATGACCATTACCGTTATTATTGTATATATTGAATCAGCTCAATGTTAATAATATATTTTCTAAGCACGGCTCAATATCTAAATTCGTTGAATCGGTGGACACAGAAACACAAACATGGACACAGTATTGTAGCTTTTAACCGCTTGCATGAGCGGAGGAAACTTATTGTATCAGAGAAAGACACCCGCCAGCAAGTTTTCTAGTTGCTCTCAACGAATTATAAATCAAATACAGATAGAATTCTTCAAAACATAACGAAATCTTTAGTTCAATTTATTCTCCTATTAAAATTCCAGCCTCGTTTCCGTCTACCCGTTTACAATAAAATGTCCATGTCGTGTCGCCGATTAGAATGGTAAAGGCAATACGAAAAGCCCGCGCTTTGTTCTTTCGAAAGTTCTATTTTGGAATAAGCATGAACCAATTTGAATAGACTTCATTTCAATTGCGATGCAAAGTTTGAAACACAGCTCGATTTTTTCTTTCCATAAACTCCGCCTTCTTCTGTTGGCACCAATTAAACGAAGTTAGAAATTCTAGATATTTCTCTCGACATACACTGATCTGCTTAATGTTATTTTCTGATTTGGCGTCTTTTCTTATCTCTTTGACGTCTCAACATTATTTAAATGGCTATAATATTGGGAACGGGTGTTATCATTGCAAGATTTGTCTGCGCTACTGAATTTAATTCTACAATCGATTCTCCGACCTTCTTCATCTGCACGATTCGTGTGCCTCTCTTTAAGTTTGATACACCCTCTTCAGATTCTCAATGCCGGTATTTTCCTTCTGTTAGATATTTTTATTTTATTTTTATAGGTTTCTCGTGTATTTTGTAAATCACCTCATTGAATGTCGAAACAGAATTTTCTTTAATTATTGTTTAGAAACAGCCAGATGCATCAGCGGGTTGGCATGATAGATAACCACATAGAACCAGGTGCAGCGTTTGCGTCTTTTTCAAGATTCACAAACTGTTTTCCTCCATCCATCCACATACGTTTGACAGGTAGCCGGCCTATTTCATTCCACTGTTGCTTGTCCCTTCTATCTGCTCTGTAAGTGTCAAGTTCTAAATGCTTTCCATCATCATAGGAGTCAAAGGTGTTCGAACTGTCTCTTTTAGAATTTCTCTTCTTCTGTAGAATGGTATTTCTGTTACCTCTAGTTTTCTCTTTATCTTTGAGGAGATCGTCTGGTATTCATTGACATATAGCAGGATTGAGAATACATAGTTGTTTAGTCCCTTATTTCTCTTTATCTTTGAGGCAATCACCTAGAATTCACTGACATATAACTGGTTTGATATTACATAGTTATTTAGTCCATTTTTTTTCTAACGACATTTTTTTCTAACAACATTTTTTTCTGTTTCTTTGATTACCTTTTGGAATTTATCTTCCATTCAAGGCGTGATCGAATTTTGATATCAGATTTTCCATTCTTTCGGCTATTGAGAAGTGTTTCCATTGACGTATTGGGATAGCCGAGGATGCATTCTAAAAACGAAGCAGATTGCTAAGAAATAGGAATATTTCGCTAGAAACCAGGAAAAGAGTACTAAACTCTTATGTGATATCTCTCCTCCTGTATAGCAGTGAATGATGGACGATCCCCTCAAAGTTGTTAAGGAGATTTGAAGCAACAGATATGTAGTTTAGTTCTACAAAAGAATGCTGAGAATACCATGGACCGAACATGTGAGTAACGAAGAGGTCTTGGAGAAAATGAAAATAAAAAAAAAACTAATACTTAACAACAGGAAGAGACAGTTGAGGTTTCTGGGGCATATATTGAGGAAAGAGAGCTTGGAAAATCTGATACTCACGGGACAGATAAAATGAAAGAGGAAAACAACGCATAACTATTGTGAGATCGGAATTACCTACACAATAGATTCTTCCAGGTCTATATTAAGTATGCGACACCACAATCTAGAGAGAGTCGGTGAGAGCTGCGTACGACTACCAGTATTGGACACTAACATATAGTAAGCTCCGCTTACACTATCTCTTTAACCTCTTGTTAATAAATCTTTCTTACATCTAATCCGTGTTCAGTGTTTTCCTTCTGTGGTCCCAACTTTGGCCCCACAACATACTTGAGTAAATGGATGCCGAAACAGAAAAGTTTATTAACCGCTACAAGGGACATGAATTTGCGAAAAATCATGATAGTACATAAGAAATGAAAAATATTAGACACAGCAAATCAACTTAAGTCTGCCATGCTATTTTAGCTCTAGTTTGCGAAAGGTGTAGTCATGCTTTTTCCAAAGGTATTAATTCAAAAACTGAACAAAACTGACACAGCTAGAATTTAAACTCGACATGCCGATAACAAATCACGCTATTATTACAGCCCTACATTATATAAATTAGATTATTAACTATCATTATCTTCGCTTATTCTCCCCGAGTTCATGTTGATCCATTCTATCACCTTGTACAATATATTTGCAAGATAGATGCAGTTATTTTCCGACGAATACATATCGTTCATACCCGTAACATTTACCGGAAACAACTGCCTGCATGTGAATTGAAGATCATCTTGACAAGATGTTCGGAACATAAGTGGCTATTTTACTGCTATTATATTTCAACCAGCAAAGATAGAACCAAGATTAAGTGGTAGAGATCTGCGTTTAGAATTGCTTCATTGTCTCTTCTATCTGAGAATGTCATTTACAGGGCATATGAAAATTTTATTGCGAAAAATTGGCAAATATGGGATTTGGTTTCCTTAATACCTTCGGCTAGAGAAGCGAACATAAACTACTATCTGCAGATCTTTTTAAGGCAATGCCAAACATTCTAATTTACCTGGCATTGTCACAGTTTATGAGAAATGGATTTTGCCTATCAACAGCAAACGTAAAAGACAAGATGTTACATCAATATGTGAATCCAGTGCCAACGCCAAAACCAAGACTGTATCCACGGAATTTCTTAATTTGTGCCTAATGAAATATAAAAGGTGTTGTTGCCATTTACGAGCTACTATCTCGTGAAAGGTCGTTTATTTCAAGCAATTTGATCGGATAAAGAAACGGTCGATGGTTTGTGCAGCGGGAAAAGCTATTTTCCCCGCCATTGACGATGCAACGGCGGACGGTACAAAACAAATCCATGTAAAAGATCTCTGGAATTAGTGATTCTTCCACTTCTTCCATAGTCACCAAATCTAACACATCTTTCTTTGTTCCGATCGCTAGAACATTTCATAAGCGATAAGAAAAATAGAAATACAGAAGCTGGTATTTTTTTTATTCCTGGAAAGAAAATAGATACAAGGTTTCTTTAAACATGGAATCGAAAAATTACCGTCCAATTGGTCATTACACTGGTGCCAGTCTTTATGTTTTTTTAATTAATTTATTTGAATCAGTCTATCCTATACCTAACGAGCCATTAACTCTAATAATTTCTTCTTCACCACAAGAACACATCCTTCTCCATCCAATCCGAAATAAACCACAATACCACATATTCGCAAAGATCCAGGCAAAAAAGGTCCATATTTTTTTCTTTTATTTTTACAATTTTATTATAAAAAAAAACTACCAGCACGGCCCGGCGTTGCCCGTGCTTGATTTAAAAATCGTACGACTCATACAGCAATCGCTATCACTTGACTTAAAATATTTTTGCCCTTCCTTGCCTTTAAAGGAGTGCCCTTGCCGTGCTGATGTTGCTACATGCCTTACTTCTTGCCTATCTCACACTGAGAATTTTTCTAAGCTCTATACTAAACATTAAATCTGTTACGAAAAAAGAACTAAACAAAATGAACACGAAACGATCAGCTTAAAAAAAAGGACTCGTAACTGGAAAAACTGAATGAAAAAAGAATGTTAACAACAAATACTTTTTCACACCCAACCCAGTTCTGCGGAATCAGAATCAACGTTGAGTTTAAGCAAGTGAATGTGCCAATTGGAGTAAAGTGCCATGCAGATTTAAATTTTTCCCACTTGTGACGAATGCAGCTATCATTTTTTTTTGCATGCTAGCATGCTAGTTAACATTCGTGTCAGTCAGCTGTTGGCTCTCACGCTGGCCAATAGAATCTTCCTGCCTATTCGTGGCAGCCAGCTATAGGCTCTCACTCTGGCCAGTAGAAAATGGCCGCAAGCTACGTGAAAACTGCCGTAGAAACATGAAGAAAATCGATTATTTCCACTATCGATGGGAGTTGGGTAATGCAACGTCGGTCTTGGCCTTCCCGCTAATTGGAGCATGGTCATGTAAATTTTGATGCAAATCCATCGAAAATTGCGGCCGTGCATTCGTTACACACGCACACACACACACACGTGCACATACACACATACACGCACATCCTGCCTTTTATAGATAGAGATATGTAAATATTAATCATGAAATGAAGGGAGAGAGTAGACGAGCCCAATAATCTAAAAAATAAAGCAGATCATTCAAACAAGTATAAACCAATCCTTAGGTATATTTATTGTTTAAATATAAACGATTTTAAAACGAGGCCGAAGGGGAAGTTGGGAACAGTTATTCTACACTAACCATTCTAAGTCTTGCTCATTATATTCACGATTCAGTCATTAAATACAACACATTCATTACAAGAACTCATCTATCACCATTTAATCCGACAATACCACAATACCACATATTCGCAAGGATCTTGCAAATAGATTCATTATGTTTAAAAAATTTCTTCATATGTACAAATGCCAGTCAGTTATGAGCGATACACGCTTAGGAGATCATGTATCTTTCGATACATGACTGACGAGGCATATTTTTTTCGCAGTAGATTGTCATTTCTTTCTGCGGTAGACCAGTTGCCATCCAAAGCTATATGAACCAGTCTGTCCTACAATTTGCCCATAGCTGGCGGGGGAGAAAATCATTCACACCTTTTACAAGGGTGTCAGCACGTAAGTGAATGCAATGGATTCGACTGGAATTCGAACTCGGCTCTACGATTCCTCAATCCGAGCCGCTATCCATTACTCCACCCTGCCTCCCATAGAAATGCACTTTTCCTTTTTTTTATAATTTTATTATTAAAATATATGAAAATTAATCATGAAAACAGTCGGGAGGGGAGACGAACCCAATACTGAAAATAAAGCATGACAAAACATTCACACAAGAATAAAAGGAATTATTGCCAAAATGTCGTATCCATGAATTTATAGACAAATTATACAGATGTATGATTTTTTTTCTAGCCAAAAAGATAGACCAAATCTAGATCCCATATTTTTGTTCTTTTTTCTGGAAGCCAGAATTCTACGATCACTTGCCTGTACACATTTCCTCTGTTAACACAATTCTTACCTTGTGATTTTCCTGTATTACTGCTGCTTTGCCTATGTCTTGCATATACCGGGTGTAACAGTAAAATTGTGCAAATAGTGGAACAGCAAAATTGTCCAATTGTTACATTAAACTCTTAATCGTTGTGTCATAGAAATGATTAAAGATATCTTACTGGAATTCCCCGAGGTTTTTATAACACTATAGGACTCTGCTTTGAACAATAAGAATGTATAATTACTTTCTAATATTAACAGAAGTATCATCATGAAATCATACGTATTATAAAACCCAGGTTGTGTGTGTGTGTGTGTGTGTGTGTGTGTGTGTGTACATTTATATATTGGATCGGGTTTCCTACATTTTTCAACCGATTTCAACAAAACTTCACAGGACTACGTAATATTAGCTTCTGGTGTTTCTGGCAGCGCCAAAAATTGGAAAAAACACAATTGTTTTTGCACGAAATCAATTTGAAAACACGATTAAGAGTCATCGCGAGAATGAAAGGGGACAACTCATATCGAGTTATACTTATTATAAAACCAGGTTTTGTTGTGTGTGTGTGTGTGTGTGTGTGTGTGTGTGTGTGTGTGTGTGTGTGTGTGTGTTCGTTTATATATGGAATCGGATTTTACATTTTTCAACCGATTTTAACAAAACTTCACTTTTTTTGGCAGGTAGTGTTTTTATTGTCTTTAACACTTTTTTCTTTTTATTTTTTACATTCAGAATGCTTTAAAAATTCCATTTACAAGACAATTGTTTATAATAAAATTCTATTCAATCGGTAGACTCATAACGACTGAAAACAATGTTTTTGTTTGAATTTGGGTTTGACCAATTCGTAAAAAAAACAAAAACAAAACTAATTAAGACATGCGTGTCCGTCAACCTTAAACAATAATCTTTGTCAATTTTATTTTTAAGTCTTTATGATGGTCGATACTTGATCTATCTCTTACTGTTACATCCCCGGGCAACACCGGGCTCTACTGCTATCAGAAATGAAAAATGATATTATTATCATTACTTAAACATAGGTAAGGATCGGAAGCTCATGAAGTCTCGAAATAAAGTTCAAATATAAACATATTATTCCAGGAAACTTTTCCAACTTATTCAAGATAATCTTCGTCCTCTCTAACTTTCTAATTTTTTGTCATGGAGTAACAAGGCAACTCAGAATTTTCAAGTTTTCTTTTTTTATGATCTTTGGGCTGTCATAGCTGAAACTCCTCTCTCACGTACCAAACGTCTTTTGAATTTTTCTAATTGACATCTTTACTTCTAATTTGAAATGATGATCCCTCTTGCTCTTGTAACCTTCTGATACAGTTTTCCTCTCTAAGGCTTCTTCGTTTTTAAACTTATTCCCCGTTCTCTTGATGGTTCCTGAATAGACTTTGAAGATGGAAGCCAGATTATAAAACTTGGTATCATTACTGAAGGCCTAAATGTTATTTTTCCTCTCACCATTGCTCAGTTGATAAGAAAGTAGGTTTGACAAAAAACAATTTTAAGCGGCTCTCTTTTTAGTTGAATAACTCAAAGGGGTTTTCAATGATTCTTAAGATAAATGGTGTCATGATATCTACATATCTGGAAAAATTTAGCGGTTTTTAGATATTAAATATTTTGAGTATAATTATCCCTTGCTGTTGCATGATTTAGACAATTTACGCTGTAGGCTCCGTTATATATATATATATATATATATATATATATATATATATATATATATATATATATATATATATATATATAGAGAGAGAGAGAGAGAGAGAGAGAGAGGAAGAAAAATATACAGAAAAAAACAAACAAAATCTTAATATGCAATTATGCTGTATTAATATTAATATAATGTCAACGTCGGACGTTTCGGTCTATTTTAGACCATCATCAGGACATATTCATAAAACATAATAAACATTAGAACATATACAAATTCAACATGAAAAAGACAATGGACATAAGAGCACGACTAATCCAAACAGATAACTGAAATTTTTATATAAGATCAGCGATTAAATATGATCACTTTATAACATGGAAGACTTCAAGCTTGTATGAAAATATAAGAACCTATTGATCTCTGCGTATTCCTATAAGAACGGATAGGATTTCTTAACGAACTGTTTATTTGAGAAAATAGTTCAATCGAACTTACTTAATATTTTGAAATCATCTTCGAATACGTTTTCACAACATCGCCCACGTGACAACGACGTAATCATGAATATGTCCTGATGATGGCCTAAAATAGACCGAAACGTCCGACGTTGACATTATATTAACATTAATACAGCATAATTGCATATTAAATTTCTGTTTGTTTTTTTCTGTTTATTTTCTTCATACTGTGGGATCTATATCCATATATTTGCTTACACACACACACACACACACACACACACACACACACACACACATATATATATATATATATATATACAGATAAACTTACGTGCGCAAATATGTGTAATTATTAATATATTAGTTCACATTATTACACTATTATGTCAACACCGCCTTGATTAAATTCGGTAATTATTTATTTGCTTACTAGTGTATGCACGCAAGCACGCATATAAGGCTGCTAATATCTAGTTATCTTATTTACCTAACCCTATATATATATATATATATATATATATATATGTGTGTGTGTGTGTGTGTGTGTGTGTGTGTGTGTGATGGACTATCATATCGATTTCCACGTGAGGATTCGATAACCGCATTCAGTTTTTATGTCTGTGTCCCGATATTGACCTTCATTCCACATATTGCTCAACAGCGAGGATCTTGGGACTTAACCACAGCGATATTTGCTGGCAATTTCCACTGTGGTCTTATGCAGTTACACGATATGGACGATTTTGCTGTTACACCCAGTATATTGTTTGCTTCGTATTATTTTTTCTCCTGTTTTATTTTTATTTATTTATTAATTTATTTCTGGAAACTTTATGAATTTTGTTTGTTGGGTATTTCTGTCAATTACATTTAACCATGGCCAATTACTCAACATTTTGATGGATAGATTTCAAATGGATTTAACTTAGCTTTGTTGTTTATATTCTTTCTGTTAAACCATCATCCCTTACCAATCACTCCAATAGTTTACTAATTAAAATCAAACCTAGATGTAATAAAAAGTTAAGAGTGGTGTAAATCTTATTTCCGAAAACGAAGTCAGATAACGGATTTGAATTTCTGGCAGAGGATATTTATATAGACTTGTGATAACACATATAGGACCCAAATTTCCTTGCGCCATGCCAAACTGTTGTTCAGACAAAGTAAACAATACACTTTTGCAGTCAAGAGACGTTTTCAAAGAATTAATTGAGTTTCTTTGGACATCCATTCCGTGTGCTGAGTAAGCAAGGAATGATTTGTTATTTTGGAACTTTTAAAATCGGTGGGTTACATTACAATGTACCTGGTGAGGCTATGGCACACAGCTTATGATAAATAGATATTTTTTCTATACTATAAATACAGGGCTCGAGAGCAATTCAAGGTAGAGATGTACTGATAAAAGGGTAATGTTGGATGAGGTGTGGGATTTGAATGAAAGAGATGACAGGAATTTAAGAATATGAGCATAAGAAGGATAAATATCAGCTGACTCTTGGAATAAAGCGTTTAAGATTACGGTGAGCAAGGGAGTATCCACACTGAGATAGATAGATAGATAGATAGATAGATAGATAGATAGATAGATAGATAGATAGATAATGAACAGGCTTAGATAGATAGATAGATAGATAGATATGGGCAGACTGAGATAGATAGATAGATAGATAGATAGATAGATAGATAGAATGGATAATGGCTTAGATAGATAGATAGATAGATAGATAGATAGATAGATAGATAGATAGATAGATAGATAGATAGATAGATAGATAGATAGATAGATAGATAGACTAGATAGATAGATAGATAGATAGATAGATAGACAGATAGATAGATAGATAATGATAGATAATGAATAGATAGATAGATAGATAGATAGATAGATAGATAGATAGATAGATGGATAGATAATGAACAGGCTTAGATAGATAGATAGATAGATAGATAGATAGATAGATAGATAGATAGATAGAGATAGATAGATAAAATGGAATATGCATAGACCTGAGTTCCCCCTCACTGGAATATGATTGGCTCATAAATACAGACGGACGTGTTCGTACGACAGAGTTTAAGTCTATGACGACGCCCTCTGGACTACGCCATTGGCTATTCTATTGATCTACACTTATTACCTGCGACTACGACGAGTACCAGTCGATTACTGCTACCGTGTACTACTTGGTTACAGTAGTCAAACCCACTTAGCTACTTCGATCGGATATATTCCTTTCCGGGACATATCAATAATGAACAAGATAGATAGATAGATAGATAGATAGCGCGTCGCAAACAATGTGACTAAAATGTCCTGGAGCCCTATCATACATAAACCACATGCGTCTTTCTGTTAGCAGGGGTACATCCACTAGCAGTTCTGGAAGTGCGTTCTAAATAGTCCCTGTGGACAGCTCCTGTAAGACGTGCTGGGGAACATATGGACCTACCAGACAGTCACCTACAATTCCAACCCACACATTAATCGTAAACTGATGCTGGTTTCTAGCCTGTATTGTACCATAGAGATCCCGATCAATACACAAATGTTTGTTGAATAAATTTGTCATTCTATATTTTCCAAATGTTGCCTCATCCGTAAACAAGACTGAAGAAACAAACAACGGATCAGTAGTTTGTACAATAAACCATCATGATTCCCTCGTGGTGAGTGATCAGAAGGCGAAAGTGCCTGTATACGTTGCAAATGATAAAGATACAGGAGATGCTCTTGAAGTACCCTTCATGTGGTACTATGAGTTATACGACATGCTAGCGTCCATTGATGTGTATTGGTATCTGGATCATCCCCGGCAGCTTGTACAATTAGTTCTTCGTTTTCAGGCGTACAAGCGAACCCTTGTCTTCCGCGATCCATAGTTAGTGGTACCACAGATTCTGTTCTGTCTCAGCAACGCGATGATAAAGAACAGCAAAGGTTGGATAGCTCGTCTGCCTTCAATCTAGAAAACGCAATCTGATACAGCCGCGCAGCCTCGTATCCATTAGCATTCGCGCGCCGTATGTAAAAATGTGTCTGCTCACGATATGAATATCTTGCTATTGTTAAACAGTACATTTCTCTGTTAACTCCCTACTACACGCGTTAAACGTTGAAGACATAGTAGCCAGAAATATACACGAAGGACAAATGTAACCTAGTCTAATGACATCTACTATACAGTACAATCTACTATAAAAT